>JABUQX010088692.1:0-27500 GCA_015478945.1 Trachelipus rathkii
TATATATATATATTATTAATTATTTATATATATTCTATCTATTATACTTATATATATATATTAATACTATATATTTAATTTACTAATATTATAATTTATTTATATTAAGTTAATATCTAATCTACTATGTATATCTATTCTATGATATATATAACTATCTATATCTTAATATTACTATATTTATATCATTCATAGTTATATCATCATCCTTATATCTATTAATCTCTCATCGTCTCTATACATCATATATATATATTATTAAGCAATTCCGAATAGACGTAAGAGTGCTTCTGCAGTTAATACATTAATTATTTACTTATCTAACCAGATAATGTATTGACTAATATAATCAATGTAGCGTATCACTCATAAAATGCGATCTATTTCCATTAAGTTTTGATGTAATAGTGCAAATCTTCCTTACATTTCCTTAATGTAATGAATTTTGTTTTTTAACTATGATGTTCTTGTATAGCAATTCTTCCTACTTTACACATTCATAAGCTTAACAGGTTGTCGGAATTAGCTAAGTGTCTAATATGATGGTAGTGTCTATATACTAATGTTTCAAACTGAAGTTTGAAATTAATCATTTATCATATATATTTTATTATTTATATTATAATATTAATGATATAATATATATATATCGTATATATAATATATATACTATTAATTACATTATAATATATCATATATATAATATATATATGTTATCAAAAATTAAACTTCCATATAAATCAATAACCTGTTCTAAAATGGATAAAAGATTAAGTCTTATATATATATATATTACTACAATATAAATATTGTGATACTTTATAGTATATATATAAATATAATTATAAATATATATACTGATAATATTATAGGTAAATATCATATTATATACATTCATAATATATATATTATAATATTATATATTACCTATATGTATATATAATACGTCATATATATATATATTATCATCCTATCTTCTATTACCTTCATATATCTATTCTACCTCCTCGTCTCTATATTAATATATATATATTATATCTTACTATTATATCCTATATTATTATTATTATTACCTCTATATATATATATCTATCTTTATATTAATATATATAATTATATTTTTATAGTATATCTTATATATATTCATAATATTCATATATATATTTTTCGTTAATTTCTAGAGAAGAACTTACATTTTTGTGTCTCCTTATATTTATTATATATTCTGTTTCTGTATAAATATTATCAATCTGTTAATAACAGTTCAGAATTGTATTTAGAAATAAACAAAAAATAGAAACGAGATGATTATTTATTGGTAAGACTAATGTTACAGTAACTCATAAAATTAATACTGTCGATAGAGAGTCACTTTATTTAAGAAATCATTTTAATTTAACGAAGACATATTGTAGCCTTGAGTGACTTCGTTGGAAATGATGACTCCTAAATTGCTTATTTCAATCTTATATAACTTCATTTAATTTATCATCTATAATCTTATATTTATATCATCTTTAACTATATTTACTAACACTTAACATTATATTGCTCAATTACTTTTTTGATTAGTAGTTAGACAAATTATCAAATTCCTAATTATAATAAGTATTACAAACCACCAACATGTCTATATAAATTCGAGAACAATTTTCGTTTTTGATTTAATACATCGTTTCCTCAGAATGTAATAACCTATTAAGAAACATTAAAATAATCAAGTCTTTAACCCCTAAGTTTGTGCTTTTAATTTAGATTTTATATAATTTAATTATTGTCAAGTGCACAAAAATTTAGAACTCTGGCATTTATTATTTATTCTTAATTTATTTATTTAATTTATTTAATTCAATTGTATTTTTAATCATTTATAATTTAAATTTTTCAGTTGTTATAATTATATATATTCTCAAAATTCTCTATGTATCTTAGCTATCATTATTTATATAGTATTAGTCTGCGATCGATTTCTCTTGGATAGTTCATCAAAACAACATAATACAATACATACACTTTGGATGCGTTAGGTACATAAATAGATTAACAATATTTCTTTAATTTGTGAATGTTTTTTATAAGTAATACATATTAAACAAGTATATAATTCCATAAATCGATAAATAATATATAATCCTTAAATACTTTTATATATAAGTTATTATATTTATATATTATAATTATAATTATTATTTCAATTATATTATTTATTATTATTTACATTTATTATTAATATTATATTTATGTTCATATTTAATTTATAATGTATTATATTTATTATTATATTTATTTATTTAATTATATTTAATATATTTCATTAATTCATTTATTATTATTGATTTTATATAATTCGCTAAGCCATAAACAAATGTATTAGTTGTCCATTAAAAGCTTTTGTCTATAGTATTATCAAGATTTTTCACTCTCTTTCCTGTGGTGAAATTGTGCCCCTCAGACTGGTTAGTCCCTACATATGGTAGGGACGGAGAGAGAAAGCCCTTATCTCCTGTGTAGAAAGTTCAAGAATATTAACTACGTACGAAAGAGCAGAGCCCTCATACTGTGTGATATGACTAACGGTCCCTAGCGAGATGTCTCACTTATGCGACATGGTGCACACGTGAAATTTTCTATAGTTTATTAAAGATTAAAATGGATTGTAATTCTTAATATCTTGGCTATAGGCCCAGTTGTTTCCCTTCTGAGCCACTCGTGCCATGTGTACCTCGATAATGATAAAATAGCAAAGTAGTAACGTAAATCATCCCCCCACTCCCATGTTATTAATTATAGTCAATTAGTTTTTTTTGATATATATAAGCAAACAAAATGTAATTGTCTTTGAAAATGAGTATCTCTATTATAATGTCGCATAAATATAATTATAGCTTAATTGAAATAACTCATTTCTTTTGGCTCACCATCTTAATGTGTTTTCATGGAGCATGAACTGTCAATTGCTTTAGATCTTTATATTATGGAAATTAAAATCTCTCCGTTATTTTCTCACTGTTTGCCGTAATGATGTGAATTCTTCGTCGAATGTCAATGAACGGACCCATACATCTCTTTGGCAATTGTGTATAAGGGTAGAGAATAGTTTATGATGAATTTAATATCTTCATATGGATTGTATTGACTTGAGTAAGTGATGCGTTTCTTATCTCATGATGAATAATAGATATCAATTTTATGTTATTTTATCGATATTTAATATGTAATAAGACTATATTATTGATTTTGTTTTCCTATCAGATACGGATAATTTCATCTTGCGGTCTATTCCTCTGGTTGTAGCGTTAGTAACTTTATCGTCCCTAGTCTAATTACGGGCGGCGACTTTGTATTTATATCTGATTTAGTAGTATGGTTTTTTAATATTATTAATTAGTGAGTAATATATAGTTGTTAGGTATGTATAGTAATGTATTTATTAGTATCATATATGGCCGGTTAGTATGGTGTGAGATATATAATGGGTTATATATTTATTATCTTATTATTAGTATTAAAGGATTATGTATATAATTTTAATAGTTATATTATGTTACAGTGTAGGGTAGTAGTCATGTAATCATATTATTTATTTTAAGGTGTGAGGGCCGTTAGGTATGGTGTGACGATTGTCATATTATGTGTTGTAATCTGTTCTATGTGATTATGTATGTGTTTGTTTTGTGTTATAGATTCGTGTGAGTTAACTGATAATATATCTAGTATAGGTGTTATATTGTGTTATGTTCGTTTAGGTTTTGATAAATGCGGTATATGAGTGGTCGTTGATTAGTGTAGGTTGATGTGGGTTATAATATATATTTATAGTTGTTGTATATATATATTGTAGGTGTTATGAGACTACGGTCCACAGTCATATTTTATCCGGTCAATTAATGTATATGGTGTGGTTAGGGTTTATGAATTATTTAGTTAATTATTATTTAGATCGTTATTTGATACATAATGATAGTTGTGGAGAGGCTATTGTGTTTATACGTGAGTATCCATTATTCTCTTAATGTTATTTATTTTAGTGATTGAAACATCTGTTGCTGTAATTCATCCATACTGTCTGAGAGTAATGACCATGTTAATAATATTGTTCTTGTAAAGTCTTTGCTCAGCTAATTTGTACTAATTAAGAAGAAAAGAAATATCTGAAGGATTCTTCGCTCTCTTAGTGCTCATCTCTGTCTTATATATGCTTGTGCGCCTTTTTATAGTGCAGTGCTGTGTCATTTCACACGCTCTCGTGTGAGACGTGAAGTTGTTACTTTAGAGATAGTATATGACGAGTGATATTATAATGATGAAAAAGTCCGCTTTGTAGGCCAGGAGCGGTACAGGTTCCAAGAGAGGTAGATCTCTAGATAAGTGAAGTGAGTTGATTCCTTGTGTAATATAACGTGAGCTCGTCGTGGATATAACTGATATATATGCTCTGTGGTAAGTTCTAGATATATAGACATCTTATCTCGTACACTTATAATATGTTCCGAATTACTGGATGCATGCAAATTACACAGTATCTAGTAGGTTTATTAATAATGCTTAGACTATGCTCGAGCCAGCTAACTGAGGAGCTTAATTGTTAGTTCTATACTCTTACTATGAATATGGTTGATTTATCGTATATCGTGGATATTGTGGGCTGTAGTAGCTTAGGTATTTTAGTGAGTTCATAGTTGGTATGTATAAAATTGAGTGCTATAAATGAATTTATATAGCTAGTTATGTATGTGAGTTTGATTGTATTTTAGTATATTTTAAATATCTATATATAGTGTATATATATAATTTATATTAATATTATAATTATATGGCTACGTGCTTATATGAAATATATATGCTTGTGATATATTGGTGATGGTATTTATATATGATATTATATATATATATATATATACGTATATTATATATACTATTTTTATATACTTTTGGCATATACTTAGTATATATATATATTAAAATATAAATAGTTATATTTTTATTAAGGTATATTATATACTATATATATATATATCTGTATATATATGTATATATATATATATATTATATATATTAGTATATATAGTATTACTATATAATATATTATATATGTTATATTTGTATTTATAATATATATATTATACTATATAGTTATAGTTATATATTATATATAGTAATAAATATAGTTATAAGTAGTATTACTATATTACTGGTATTTATTAAGTATATAGTAATATGTTAGTATATAGTTTTATGATATAATGGTAATATTATTATCTATTTTAATAATGATATTTATTATTTATAATATATTTATATAGAGTATATATCTACGATTAGTTATGGGTAGATATAATATATTATATATATAGTATATACTGATATATAATATATTTATATAGTATATATCTTTCTTATATACATGATCTCCGGTATCTGCACTCACTACTGTACTAGCTACGTGATAGAGTACAATACTACTAGTGCGTCGTATTCATATGTATGTAGTGCTGCCCAGGTGTATATATATTATATTACTGATGTATTCTAATATATTTCTTATATATTTATTATATAATTATAGTATATATATATATACATATAATGATATAATATAATATAAATAATATTATATTGTTATATATATATATGTTATATATGTATATATATATATATTATGTATAATATATATTATTATATATATATAGATACTAATAATTTATTATGCCATAGTTTAATTTATATCATTATATATATATATATATATATACTATCTGTATATATATTATGATATATTATATATTATAGTGATAGTTACTCATGATTATCTAGACTATATTATTAGTATTATATATATGTTATATATATAGTTAGATAAGTCGATAAAAATACGAAAGGATGTGATTGATATGACGTCAATGTTTAGTATAGTACATCAGGTAATCGTTATATTTGGTAGAGTGATTGAGTTATATATTTATAATATATATATTATAATATAGGTATATTTATTATAAATATACTTCTTGTGAGTGACTTGTTGTTCTAGCAATAAATAGACTTTTAGTGTCTTACTTGTATCGTTTATTTTATATAAGAGGAACTACTTTTTGTTATAGATATTGCTGCAGTCTAGTGTTGTATATATATATAATATATTAGTATATATAATATATATTTACGTATATTAGTCGGTAGCGAGTCTAGCTACTGATAAGTCAGGAGAATATGGTAGAAGATATATACTAATTTGTGACTGAAAGCGTAGGTAATATATGGGAGCATTAGAGGAGAGAGGGAGAAGAAAGTCGAATGTAATTTCACTTTGTGTGTTAAATAGAGTCGCATTACAAGCATAGGCGTTATGTCGTTAAGATAAATGTAAGGCCGTAGATGATTTAATTAAAATAGATGATTTTTTGTTGATATCAAAATGGCGTTCTGGGAATTTGTGAACTATTATTTTAAATTCATTGTAAGTCGCTTTAACATTGTTATTAGTCATAAGTTAAATAAACATGAGTTCCAGTTCAGTTTCTGTATTAGTCCCTTTTGTTATAAATAGTGTTGTCTCTGTTTAAATATAATATTTTGTCTGTATCTATCCAGATAACTTGTGCTATTCAAACATTGATGGTTATTGTGTTAAGACGGTGCATTCGTTTACGTAGCAGGGGCCTGAAGAACTGCGGCCTTCAGGGAAGACAGTGCAAGCTGTTGCGCAGCTATGCGTGATCTTCTACTCATAGCGATCCGTAGTAGATAAATTTCCACCTATGGTTGCGTATCATTTTAGAGACATGCTTGTTATTAATGAAGTTGAAATTTTACATTCTAAGCTCGTATTAGGAACTATAGTGCACTTTATTTACTACTTAGTGCGCAATCATAGTTTTGCTGTCTTCAAGCTCGGCACATATGTGATACTGAATTCGAGGATTTGGTATGAGTGATAACTAAGGTGGCTTGAATCCCTTGGAGGATCTCTGTCAGAGGTGTAGGGAGTCAGTTACTGGCTATAAGACTAAAACGTGTGTTTGGAACCATTGGGGTAAAATCAGGGTAAGACTCCTCTAGATTGAGTTTGACTTAAGTCATGTTAGGTCTCGGTTTGGTTCGATATTTTATATAATGTATTAGGTTATCGATGTTGTAGTAGTTTGTTTTTCTGATAATCCTCTCCCGACTGAGAGCTTGTTTGTCTATTTAAGATTGTCTAGGTTCTTTGAACTTTAATAATGGGTATCTGAGTAGTTTGAAAGAGTTATATTCTAGATCATGGGTATTAGGTATCTCGTGGTTTCACTCAATAGTTTTATCTCAGATGTATGGATGATCTATGGGAGAGTGCGCAACTATTTGTTTTGGCGTTGCTCATTTACCGTCTTCTGAATTATTATCCATGTAGATGTATAATTAATAGTATAGATTTCTTTTTATAGATTTTTTTATCTTATCTTCTCACTCTCCTGAAAAGGGAATATTTTAAGGGTTTACATTTATCTTCATAAGGTACTCAATCAGTTTTTTAAAAGTTCTTTGATATATTTTTTGTTTTAAAACAATTGCTGATCGAGAAAAATCGTTTCTTCTTTAAAAACGTTAATAAGCTTAATAACCGAATTATGATAACTTGCTATAAAGGTTTATAATTCTATTTTTCTCTTCCTTTTCTAAATTTTATAAAAAAAAATTTGTGAATATTTCATTGGGGTGAGTTCGTTTTTCAAGTGTCAATCGATGCTGCTTATTGTACAGAACGACTGTCTTTATCATTTTGCCTTGGCAGTGCTCACTTGTTATCAACAAAAAAACTTAGTTTCGATAATCGTAGTCAACTAACTCAAAGACTTAGCCTATATTATATATACGCAGTATTGTATTTGATATATAATTAGTAATAATATAGTATATATGTATATATAGGGATCATGATAGTGGTGGTGTTAATTATAGTACTATATAATTACATAAATATATATATTAATATATATTAATATATATATATAGTTTATAATATACGTATATAATGTTAATATACGTGGTTGTAATTGTTATTGTGATTATAAATTAAATATAGACGTGAGTATATAGGCATATATACTATGTATATACTATATACTATTTATAGTTATACATATATTACTTAAATACTATACTTAAAATGGAATAACTTTTTACAATTATTAAATAATTATATATAGATTATATATATATAGTTATAGTAGTATTGTATTATGATATATATATATATGGTATAATACTAAATTGCGCCTTTCGTTTTTAGTTAACCAAGTCATGAAAAAAAAAAAACACACTATTATTTAAATATGACATAAGTTGCTGGTATAAGCTTTTTTATTACTATATTTTATTTTGGTATCGTTTTGTATAAACATATCATAGGTGTAAAATTGTTATGATACTATTAACATTATTATATTAGTATAACTTATATATAATATATATATACCTGGTACTACCTATATAATAGGTGATATTATATATATATAATATAATATAATAATATATATATATATATTAGATATATATATAATATATCTATATATATATATATACTATATATATTTTATATATTATATAATATCTATATATATATAATATTATATATAACTATTATTATATATATTATTATATATATATATATTTATATATATATATATAATATATATTAATACTAATATATACTTGTATATATATTATATATTATAAAAGCTATATATACCTATCATATATAATAAGCTTTAATATTTCAACTATAATAATATAGGTATATATATATATATTATATGTAGTAGTATATATATATATATATAGTGGTGATATCAATGGTATATTCCTCTTATTATATGATCTAATATATTAGAGTTAGGGTACGTAGTAGAATTATAGCTATAGTATCCTATATATTTATATTATATATATATATATAATATATTCTCCACAATTAGTAATTTTGCATTTCATCAATACAATCATTTCTATTTCTTGTGAGAAGATATTATATTGTGTATCATCCTTGAGGTATACCAATGTTCCGCGTATATATATATTATATCATTAGTCTGTATATTATCTTATATAGTATGTATGATATCGTATAGGTAGCGGTTATATATAATATATATATATATATAGTATATTCTAGTATATATATATAGGTATATATCTATAGTGAGCAGTTATACTCTAGTCCGTTGGGCCCGGTCAGTGTATTGAATTTATTAATGTTAGGTATATGTGGTATATTATACTTTGTATATATTTCTGCTATCTGAGAGTAATATATCAAAACTAATGAAAAATGTTTTTACTTAATTAATCATGTTTATCGATCTTTTATTATACATATTCATAGCTTCATTCAGTGGAGTCAATAAAATCTTAAATTTAGTGTCTACTTTATTAAATTAATAAGAACATTATCCTCATGAATTCGCTTTGAATTTCATTTTGCACATATATAATGGTATATTATTACATTCTATTAACTTACATAGCTTGATGTCATTAACGTTAGCTTTCATATCTGGTGTTTGTGCATTGTAACAATTTTGGAGAACGTTATTTAATGTTTTTTTAGCTTTTGGTTCGTTCATCGTTTGAATATATAGGATTTTGAATTTTTTATTAAGAAGTATCAAAACTACTAATTTTCACTTAATAAATTTCGTTATAACTTCTCTTAGGGTATGCGTTGATCTCACGGTCTTGAACGATCCAGAGGAGGGATCGAAATTCGGAGCTTGATTGCTTCTGCGAGTGCTGTTACTTTGTTGCCTTTTATGCCCGTTGTTGTATCATGGGGATTGGGGGTCATGTTTAGCCCGAGCAAAGATGTATTTGATGCATTGTTTTATCTGTGAGATATTTTATCCATGTTCTGATACTAAACGATAGATGCTGTAAGTTATCGGAATTGATTGACTCGAAGGATTGGTGTTGGACTTAGAGAGTATGTAGTATCGGGTTCATTGGGGTCTTAATATTAACTACTGTTAATATTTGTAGGAATACCTATTTATATAACGGGTTACGTTTATGGGTTGGGTTCGCCATGTTTCAGGCATCTAGTCTTGTGAAATTATAAAAAAGAGGGTACTGTTGATTAGCGTTTTTTAGTGGTAGATACCATGAGATTTGGGCCCATCATAGTTAAGTCTTTTGACTAATCACGAAGTCGTGATACGGTTAATTACATATGTGAATTTTGTGACTCAATAAAACTAAAGAATATTAAATTTAATTATATTATTATCTTAAGACGTTGAGTTTGTTATTGCCGGTTGTGACCATTTAATACTGTCGCGCTTTCTTCATGGCATGTTGTGCAGTACCTGCATATGAGATGTTACTGTTGTGAAGTTTTTAATATTTCTGTTTGTGGGTATGTGTATTGGTCTGCATTAGTTATGGTAATAGGCTATTGATTAGTATTTGATTGGTATACGAGATGTGCTGTGGTATTGTCTTATCTTTCGAGAAAGGTATGTGCTATTTATTTGGGAGCATTTTAAGAGATGCTTGAGTTTTGTATGAGTGTTGACTGACTTATATATATATATATATAATGATAGTATATATAAATGTAATATCTAAGTACTATACGTTTATTTGGTACACTACATCGACATACTACGATCATTTATATTATGTACTAATACTTTTCCAGTTATTATACTTCTATTATATCTGTATATATTTTAGTATATATTTTTATGTATATATGTATTATTTTTTTATAAGTTTATAAGTGAAGGAGGGTCTTGTCAAGCTTGGGATTTTATTTAAGCTATCCATTAGGGTACTTAAATTGATATTGAAAATATATGATTTTGTATTATACGTAGCACTTGAGCTCATTTGTTGTATGTTAGGTATGGATTTGATTTTTCTTAAGGATTCAATAATGTTTGTAATTTTAGTTAATATAATAAATGTAAATAAAAGAAGGATATTAGCAAAATCACTAATGAATGTACATTGTAATGTCGCGATAATGTTAAATAAGGATACTATTGGGGAGATACAAAAGATATTCCTTTTTAGGGCGAACACATCATGATTTAATTATAATTGATTAGCAAATATTTGAAAAGAAATTACAAATTTTATTTTCGATTATTATTATTTATTTTGATTTATATTATTTTTTATTTTTTTATTTTTAGTAGACAAGTCCTTATTTTTATCTTCACGCTATTGATCTTTATTTATCATTTATTTTTTAAATATTGAGGTCAATATAAGTAAATTTCAATTTCTCTCTTTCGCTTAGTAGTATCTAAGTTCTATTGTATTGGTCATGTGAGAATATGACTGATAGTATTGGTATCGTTATATACTCTAGTAATTTAGGTTGGATAGTTATTATATATATATAGTGCGGCGGTATTAGTATACGGTATTATTATTTTATTTATATGTGTGTATACTAGTATATAAAAACTATAATAATGCTGATTAACTATCAACAATTCACTGTGATATTAAGTAATAATTATGCTTAATAGTACTTTGTTAGAAAACAAACTTCCGATTATATATATTTTGTAATATGTATGTATATAATATTATATATATATATTACGTATAGATAATATATATATATTTAGTACTAATATAGATGATAGTTATTATAGTAAATCTTTCAGGCATGGATCCAATATTATTATCTAGTATATATTTCTCTAAAAGATCAAATGTATATATGATAATGATTTACTATTGATTTATAATATGTGTGTATGAAAGCAATGTATATTGTACTTCATTTATATATTTTATAGGAGTTATGAATCTTGAGATTAGTATATTGTATAGTATTATCACTATAATATATATATATATCCTATATACTCATGTACTAGTAATTAAGTTATAAGTAAGACTTTCCAGATTACAAAATTTTCATATTTCTAGAATAAACTCTCAAATCAACATCAGCTACAGAGAGGTAATTGAGACTAATTTTCATGTGACATGATGATGATGTTGTCCTCGTTCTCCGAGGTTAGCCCTGTCTATTATTGATACTAATTTAGGTTGATTAGCTTAACATTGGTATAGTGTTCTACGTGTAGGCTATAACTAGGCTTATGTACAACCCCTTTATCAAGAATGTGTAGAATACGAGTTAAGCGTAGGATATTAGATTTTTAGCTCTATGGTAGTAGTGTGGTTAAGTATAACTGGGGGTAGGTAATATATGATATAAAATATATTATTAGTATCAGAGATTATATATATATCACATATTCATCCTTCAATTGCATATATGCTACTGAGTACCTATCTTAGCAAAGCTCGTAGGGGGTCTAGTGATAGGTTCGACTGAATTATTCGTTACTGTGGTTGCTGAAAATTATTATTCTAACTATCTATAGGGGTGTGTTTTGTATTTATATAAAATTGTTAGACTTTGTATATTTCTATATAATTTATAATTTCGTATATTATATAATTTATATATAACTATTTATTATGTATTAATGTAGTAACATTAAATATAATATATGTTAATATATATATATACGTCTATCGTAATTCTATTATAACACATACAACATAATTCCTCGTCCTATTCTATCTCTATATATTATTTTATCTTATAATAGTGATGATTACTATATATATTATTATGAGAAGAGTAGTGGTATCATTAATTTGTATAATGCTACGATAATGTATCTCAGTCGTGGTTATTTTCGTATTATGTGTGATTATTGAGGATAGTTAATATACTATGAGCTGAGAGCTATAATGCAGTATAATATATTTATTTATGATATTTATATATATAGTAGTAGTTGTGGTAATTAACGTAGATAGTTTAGTATAAAATAATATGGATTGGCTGTGTGGTTATTTTATTATGTAGGGTAGTATTGATAGATATAATGAGGATTGTATGTGCTGGACTCTATATTAGTTATACTAGGAATTAAGATTATACCCATGATAATTCTTTATAATTATATATAGTATAGTATATGCGCCCGGAGTAAGATATTATGTAGAATAGATGTTATTTAACGGTATATAGGATAGTTAGTATTTGATCTTCTGTATAAGTAGACTAGTAATGTATGTAATACGATAGTGTACGATATAGAGGTTAATATAAGTATAAGTCATTTATAGAATTTATATATATATATTTATGTATGTATGTTATGTATGTTATTATATGTATGGTATGTATGTATGTAATGTATGTATGTATAGTATGTGTTTATATGTATGTATGTTAGTATGTATGTATGTATTATGTTTGTATGTATGTATGTTGGTATGTGATGTATGTATGTATGTATTATGTATGTATGTATGTATGTATGGTAGTGATGATATGGTATGTAGTGTTGTATGGTATGTTTTTGTGAAATTTTCTGCAAGAATAAATTTTCAAACTAAATTTTAATATTAAAATACGTTATCAGATGGCATTGATCGATACAGAGATTCTGAGTAGATGAAAGTTATTGAGTGGAATTATATGATAGATAGAATAGTAGATAGATAGGATTGATTAGTTAGATAAGTCGATAGATAATGCAATAGACAACGGTGAGAAAAATGAATCAAGAATTTTGATATAGCTTAAAGTAGATAGTAAAGGATACAGTATGTAAATAGCCTAGTATTAATCTATAAGGAAGAGATGGAGATGAAATAGTCTAAAGATAAGTGTATGAGAACGGATGCAGAATGATGTAGTAATTTGTAGATATAAGATATAGAAGTATTAAACTGATATCACTAGATGAAGGGATTATTTTTTTCATTAATTATTTCACTAAGGAAAAATGTACAAAACCATTATCAACATGATTTTATGTTGCATATATATATATATACGTAAGGTATTATTATGGTATATGGGATTGTACTAGCTAAGACTGCCTTGGGAGGGATGATATTAGTGGGTCTATAAACGTTCAGTATCTATACATATATATTTTCTCGGGTATTTGATTATTGTTGAAGTATTATATAGTAGTATGATATCGATATATGATTGCATAATTTTATTTTATTTATTATATTTATTTGTTTATATATTTATTTAACAGTATATTAAAATGTATATCTTATATTATATTTTGCATATTATATTATATATATATATACTATATACTGTCTAATTACATTATTAAATATGTAGTATACTATATTTTATTATGATAAGTTATTATATTAATACTAGGATCAATTGACGCGTAGATTAATGATAAACTACCATCTGGGTTTAATAGTTAGTATGTATAAGTTATTAAATGCTATATGAGCGTACGTGCTGGTGATGAGGTAATCAGGTGTGATTAATCTACATTTTGCATATTAGTAGTATAAGTGTATATGCATTAAATATGATGAGTATATTATAGCTTATCTAGATGATATATATTAATTATATTATGAGGTAGTAGATATTGCACTTTGCATATAAGTATATATTGTATTATTTATATATATTAGGGGTTATATATGTATATTAAGTATAGTGATGAGGAAGTTATGAGTAGAGTGAGTTAGTACGATATAAAGAGGTTTAATTATACTAATATATGTCTTTTTAGGTCGGTAAATATTATGTATTTAATTAGGATTGAATCGATAATTTATTGTGAGAGGTCGTTAGATGTTAAGGTTTTTTGAGTGATAATAGTTTTAGGTTTTAGCTTTATGATGATGGTAATCGGTGTGATTAGTAGTAATATATAATATATTATATATATAATCATAGTATATTATTAGATAGGTTAGTTAGGCGTAACCAGAGGTAAGGTATTTAGCAGTGAGATTATATATTATAGTAATCTAGATATTATTTAGTATATTATAAGTGTAGATGTGATGTAAATAGATTGAGATTTTGATATATATATACTATACTACGTAGATTATTATATATAATAGATTTATTTTTAATGTACTAGTAATAAATATAGTATCATTAATAGAATGTATGTATATGGTGATGTGATATATAGGTAAGGGTAAATATATTATATGGCGTATATTTTAGAAGTAATTTATAATAGTTAATAAGCCCGGGTAGTTGGTCGGTATATATATATATTATATATAGTTGTTGGTTTGGTATATATAAGTGTAGTGGGTATAGATATATTATATATTGAGTAAGAGCTTATATATGGTAGGCTAGACATATGGAAAACCATTGATAGAGTCTGGAACAGAGCTTCTATTTCCAAACTTTCTCTGTCTCGGTATCTATATTTATCTATGTAGCTAATCTGTTTTTAGTATAGTTAAGTGTGAGTATATGCGAGGAAGTACTTTGGAGTTAAGAGTGTTGGTTTTATAATTAATGCGGGTGAGCATGCAGAGATTGTAATGTTCATTGGTTTATTCAATTTGTTAATGGATGTGGGTTCATATGAAGAGATTATGGGAGGAGAACGTGGTTTTGAGTTAAGTAAGATAAGGAATGAATATATAAGTTTTATGGTGGTCCACTACATATATATATGCGGATGATTGGTTTTTGTGGTGCGGACATTCTATGAAGAGTCTGTATGAAAGGTAGTTTGGTATTGAACATAGGGGATTCTTGGGAAGGGTTATGATTGTAAAGAAGGGTTTCGAAGTAGTAAGCGGTCGAGTAAAGTAAGGGGCTTCTGGATTGTCGAGTTGAGGACAGTCTGCGTGTGAAGTTATGTTGAGATGGTCGAGCGACTGGTGTAACAAGTGTCTTGAGTAATAAGTTTTTATAGGATATGGTTGGCACTAAAGGAGATGATGCTGCAGGTGTAGTAGTGAAGTGTGTGAATGGGTTCCTAGGTAAGGCGTTGGCTGTATGCGATTAAAATTGTGACTGAGTTGGTATGTAAAGAGCACTAAGTGCTGTGAGATGCAGTAGAGTCTTACATGAGGTAAGTATTACCTGTATTATTTTAGTAGCTGAAGTAGATTAGGTGGTGATTGGGAAATATGATGCTGATGCGTCTTGGGCAATTTCTGAATTTTTGCGGCTTTGCAGGATTTGGACCATGATGGATCTTTGAAGGCTCGTGTTAGGTTGTCAGAAGAACTGATAATGAGGGAATGGATCATGTAAATAGGTAGAGAGTTGTGTTGGTGTGAAGAAATGACTTAATGTAGTGATATAAATGAAAGTTAATTGTTGTGAATGGTGATTGGTTCGAGTGTGGAAGGAGTGGATGATGTCGCTTGGTTTAAGCAATGGTTAGTGGTGAGCGTATCGGCTGGCACAGTACTTTCGGCTGAACTTAAGAAAAGTGCGTTTAGAGATCAGATCTAGGATAAAGATTGCCCTTGGAGGAGCAGGAATGTGCGATTTTGCAGGGGTGATAAGAAAATCCGTTAGTGATGGTGGGGTTTTGCAGAGGGATTATCACTTGTAGGGATTATACTTAATACATTTGATTTTAGTTTGGAGGCGATACATTCTGCTGTCAGGAGCTGAATGAAATGTTAGATACCGAAGAAATTTGTAATATTAAAAGGAGATTATTTGAAGATATTGAATACTTTTTTTGTGTTACTGATGGTTTAAACAAAGATATTAATATACGACTTATGTTTTGAATATTCATCTTATTAGAATAAAAGGTTAAGGGAATTTTATTTAAACTTTAGAATTAATTTTTTTTTTAATTTTTTTTTAATATTTTCTCTTTAAATTTACAAGGACCGTGAAAATTTAACTAAAATATCTGCTTGATTCACTGCTGAACTAAGTCAGGTAAAACGTAATAATTTATCATTTTAGATTTTGTTTGATTGATGTAGAATCAATATTAATATGATAATATAATATTATGGTAATACGAATATATATATATATATATAAATATAATTTATTATATATTTAATTATATATAGTATGGGGCTCACATGATAATTTACTTACTATATACTGAGGATGTAGTATATATACTTATTTATATATTAAGTATACATATATGATATGTATATGTGTCAGTACTAATATTATATAGTCTTAATGATTAGTATAAAAATTTTAAGTAGTACTATTAATATCGATTTATAATATATATATAATATAATATATAACATATATATGATATATATAATATATATATATTCATTGACTATATAACTCATTTGTATATTAGTATCTGCGTTCTTTTGCTTATACTATATAGTTGGTGAGGAGTGTTTTGGGGATAGAGTATGGTCTATCTGCAGGATGTAATGTAATCAAGGTTCTTGGCTGTATCAATATATAGTTTGATCAAGCTTACTATATATAAACTATTTTGTATATTATAGGGTATAGGTCTATTGGCTTTTTGCGAGGTTATTGTTTTATTCATATATCATATATTAATATATACATAATAATATAATATATATATACTCATACAATATATTATATAATATATATTATTATCTAAGATATAGGTATATAATTAATCATGAACTTATGTTGAAATATACTTATGTTATATAAAATACTCGCGTGATATATATAGTATATAAGGTATACCTTTATATGGTATGTAATATATGATGAATAGGGAGATAGAATAATCGTGCATAATAAGAAGAAAGAAGAAGAAGAATGGAAGCAAGAAAGCAGAAAAAAAGAAGACAGAAAAGAGGAGACTAAGACTGAGATAGAGAGAGCAGAGATATTAGATATTATAATATCAGGAAATATATTATAGAGCCGACACGGCAGAGAGGAGTAGTAATAGGAGAGAAGAAGAAGAAGAAGAAGAAGAATAATAATACATAATAATAATAATAATAATAATTATAATACAATAATCAATGGGAATATATATGATAATAAATCAATAATAATCATAAATAATAAATGATATGTCTCATCATGGGAATTGCATGATCGAAGGTTATAAGACATTATATATATAATAATAATAGAGTAATAATAATAATTGATGAATATAATAATACTAATTAGAATAATAATACATAAAATAATAAATAAATTATATAAATAAATATAATAATAATAAATTAATATAGACATTAAAATAATAATATTAATTATCATCAAATAATTAAATAGATTAAATAATATATTCTGCAATATTTATGATTTCCATCCTTATGATGCTTTTTCAAGCTCCTAAATTATGTTGCTGTCATCAGAAGAATTCTTCTTTAGTATTTATTCTGGAATAGAAATTAACTATTTCGATTTAAGAACTAGTACTATACGATTTGTACGTACACATGAATTTTCAAGAATAGTTTTATTTTTTATATTTTAAACAAATTTTGATAATATTGATATTATAAATTAAAATAAAAACTGTAATCAAAGATAAATAAAGCGAACAATGATGATTGAATTTTTAATACGTCTAGACATAGTTAAATCCTACGTTGAACTTTTGCTTATTATTGTTTCATAAAGAATTGAATTTCATTATATATTGATGTCTTATTTCTCTGTTTTATATTGTTTTCCTTAATTGAGCTATGATCCAGGCGCGCGAAATATTCTGTAAAAAATCTTTCTTTCATCTGTATTAGCGTGCGATGTAGTGAAAGCACTCATTATGTATGGTGATGCTTGTTCGCTCTTTGCGTTATAGATGTGGGGATTTTCGTGGATGTTCGTTCAGCCGAGGCTTTGTTATATTGTTGACAATAATTGATTTTACGTACTGGCTTATACTTATGCTGCGACATGTTCTCTAATTGTTTTGAGGGTACTTACGTTTGTGTATCGATATTTAATTGCGGGTTTACTATCCACTTCTCAGTAACATTTGATAATTGGTATGATCACTTGTTACTACTGTCCTTATTATTATATATCGACACAGCGGTTTAAAAGAGATAGTTAACACGACCAGTTCGAGATTCAGGTTCAGAATGGCTTATAGTACAGATTCATTTATATTAAGCGAGGCTTATTTTCGCAGGTCTTTTTGGCTTTAATTATGTTTCTTTCAAATTATTTTAATTTTGACTTTTCTTCTCTTATTGTTCAGGAGTAATATTATCACGTTTTATAATATACTTGAATGCAGGGTTTGATCTTTGTTCAGATTTTGCCGCTATGAGATAGATATTGGATTGGGCGAATAGATTGATACTGTAAAGTGTGCTTTATAGTATTCTCTTAATTACTATTTCTGGGGGAAAGGTGTAATGTTTATTCAGATTCGTTTTGGTCTCATTACGTTTAAGTTTCTAAGTCGCAACAAAGGGTCCAATAGACGGATATTCTTAAAGCTCTCTGTGAACCAAAGTCTTTTTGGTAGCATTGTAGTTTAGGGGGAGTGAAGGAGTCAAATCTAAGTATGTTCTTCTAATCTGTAGATTTAAACGTAGACTTCTAAAATCAATTTTTCCATCTCTTTAATTTTGATGTTAATGTCTAAGAAATTAATATAGTTATTTTCTTTGCCTTTCAAAATGTAAATAGCATAGATTTCTATTATTGGGATTTGAACTCTTGAATATGTTCTGGGTCGTTAAAAATTAGAAAGGTGTCGTCTACGTATCGATTTAAAACAATTAGGTTTGAATGGGGTTTTTCAATTAAAATTTTGTTTGTCAAGAATGACATGTAGAAATCTGCAAAAGTTGGTCCTAAAGGTGATCGCATTGAAACACCATTATTTTGCTAATTTTTACCATTGGCTAAAGGTGTTTCGTAGTAATATAATAAAGTAAGACTGTTTGAGGAGTGTCTTTTCATTTATGATGGTGGTGGTTTATTTCATGATGAAAACATTTTCTAATATATATGTTAATGTTCAGATATAGCACATTCGATGAAAAGACTTTCAACATCCAAAGTCAGCATAAAAGAGGGGCTTCTCCATGTAGAAGAAAGAAAGATTTTTATGAATTGCGCTTCGGAATCATTGCTCTTCAGGAAACATAAACAGTAATAAACACTCAATATAATGATGAAATTCTAATTTTTTAAACATTTTAAATAACAAAAATTTCACGTAGGTTAACTTTTCTAACTTTTAAAATTATTAATTTTTGTTTTATTTATTTTTGTTATTAGTTTAAACTAATATTATATTATCAAAATTGTTAAATATAAAAAATAAAACTATTCCTTGAAAATGTCCGCAGTTAGGGACGAAAGCTTGGTATGTTTTTCTTTAAGTCATGTTTTAGTTTTATTCCAGAATATTACTAAAGAAAATTTCTTCTGTAGACAGAAATACTTTCAGGAGGCTTTTGAAGAAGCCAACAAAATCATATGTTAAAATATGATATTGAGTTTTTTTAGAAATATTATTATTAGGATACAGCTCTCCAAAATTTTCGGATTTTAACTATACGATCCAAAAGCCAGATACGAATCTGAGACTAAAAAGTTTAAGTCAATCACTTCTAGAGAGAGGAAATAAATAAAAAAATTGAACTTTTCTAAATTTCAAAAAATCATATCCACTTCTAAGAGCTTCCAAGACATTTCAAAAATTTAAATTTTATTCTGCTTTGTGTTACCTTCAGAGAAATATTAGGCAATATGAGTGTGAAATACGACTTGTACACAATAAGAAATTATCAAATCTTTATGGAACAACATTTTCTTCAAGTCTAATAATTCGAAAATTTTAAACATATCTACCTATACCTTTAACGAAAAGGAAAATGAGTTATTAGAACTGGGGTTAAACTTAGGTATAAAGGAAAAGGGTAATTAATTAACAAACCAGATTGAGGTTGAGACTTTATACGAATAAAAACTTTGCAAGGAAGAACGAATTTAAAAATTATCGCAATGAAGATGATTTTAAAACTAAATTAAAAGACCTTTGGTTTACATATTTCCCTAAAGAAGCTTTTAAAGATCCTTTAAAATCACGAATAAAAGATGCCTATTAAATCCTTAACACATAACAACGATATAAGTTATACACAGACCTGATAAGGAGGCGGGGTTAGTAGTTTTGAATAAAGAAGATTACATTAAAAAGCTAAACACATCATTAGTGATAAACAAAATTCCCCCCCATGCTTAAAAAGTCAAACAGAGGATGTTAAAAGACCATTGACTTTGCAAGCAAGATCACGGACATTAACATTAACATAAAATAAGAAGAATTGGATTCATACAATAATGGACACCTCTATGGCCTACCAAGAGGTTCAAGGAACTGAGAACCCACCTTAGACGACCATAATGAATCCATGTGCAATGAATATCTAAAATATATAAAAAACTATTTTGACATATCTTAACGAAAATTTATAGTAATCAACAGATGAATTTTTGGAAAAACTAAGCAACATTAATTCTTTCGATGGCTAACAATTATATTTTTGGATGTTGAAAGTCTTTTCACGAATGTTCCATATCTGAACTATTAACAATATATTAGAAACTGTTTATTCATCATGAAATAAAACCACCACCATCCATAAATAAAGACATCCTCAAAAGTTTACTTTATATATGTATACAAAACACATTTTAGCTTCAATGTAAAACATATATTCAAAATAATGGTGTTTCAATGGGATAACCTTTAGGACCATCGTTCCCAGATTCCTACATGTCATCAGTAGAAAACCAAAATATTTTTAATGAAAGCCCATTCAATCTAATTTTTACATTCATACGTAGACGCACTTTGGTGTATTTTAACGACCCAGACATATTCACAGAGTTCCAAATCCAAAATTGATCATATCAGTGGTTTGAAATTACATTAGAAAGGTTAAAAAATACTATATTAATTTCTTATATATTACATTAAATTAAAGAGGATGGAAAATTGATAGAAGTGTCTACGTTAAATCTACAGATTAAGGAACATACTTGAATTTTGCTCTTCACTCCAAAACTTACAAAATTGCTACCAATATAAGACTTTGGTTACAGAGCGTTTAAGATGATCGGTTGATTTGACTTTTTGTTTAGAAATTAAAAGAAAGACAAAGAATCTGGATAAACAATAACTTCCCCAGTTATCTTAGAGAAAATATAAAGCAGGCTTTTAAATACTTTATTGCCAATACTATCAATGTAAATCACAAAGTAAGCTTTTTTGGATATTTGAAGAAATAATATTAGTTGGAAAAAGAACATGTAACAAATTAAACTTTAATTTTAAAATACATATTAAAGCAAAGACGGGAAGAAGCTATATTAAGATCTTACTATAAGCCATTGAAACTGAGCTGGTGCTTCATTTGGTTGGAAGCGCTTTCGGATGGTGAGAGTTGTAACGTTGTGTACCAATTTCAATGTTCTGAAGTGGATGTAACGCCGCTTTATATCGGATACACAACGAACCCTCAACATGAGGATGTCGCAGCATAAGTATAAGCGGTAAATATTTCGAACATTTAAGGAAGAACACAAAAAATCGATAACAGCATAAAAAGGGCTCTCCATCATAGCACGAAGAAGAGATTTTTATGATTGCGCCTCGGGGATTTGCTCTTAAGGATAACATAAACAGTATAACATCAAATATAAATGAAATGTTAATTTTTAAAACATATTTAATAACAAAAAGTCAATGTAATTCACTTTTCTACTTTTTAAAATTAATTAATTTTGATTATTTATTTTTGTTATTAGTTTAATAAATATATATTATCAAATTGTTTAAAATATAAAAAATAAACTGATTCCTTGAATATGTGCGAAGTGTAATCCGTGACCGAAAGTCTGTGTGCTGATATTTTAAATAATAGTAGGTTTATTAGTGTTCTCATTTTTGCCAGTAGTATAATACTAAAGAATTCAATGGGATGTTTTCTGTAGGTAAACAGGAGTAATATTGAGCGGTGCTGGTGAGGCTTTAGAAAGATGGAAACACAAATAATAATCTGTTCTCAATGGAGAAATTCTATATTTATTGATAAGGACAATAGATGCCTATATTATTATTTATTTAATGATATAATAGTATTTTAAATTACGATTAATATTATAATAATAATAACAATAAATTTATAATTATATAATGTATATATTGTATATAATTTATAATCCATGATATGAAAGATAAATATTAAATAATGAATAATAATATAATAATAATATATACAATAATAATAGAATAATTAATAATATAATAATATAATAAATAATAATAATAATAAATATGATGAAGTAATATATATAATCGGTAAGCGTGTTGGGTACGCGGCTGTGATAGTTTATGGAAAGTGTTTGAGTGAGAGTCTGAATGCTCCGCCAAAATAATAATTATCATTTAATATATAATTAATTTATGATTTGTGCATAATGTTACTTATAGGAATGTCGATAGTATATAATTGCATAAATAGATTAGTGAAATGTAATTCATTGTGGATATGATATGAATAGGATTTAATGATATAGTACCAGATTAGCAACTACACTTCTAGAGTAAAATACGTTCTAGATTAGGATGCAAATGTCATTGATTAAGTAGATAGCACAGTGTGATGTAATTTATTGACGTCTGATCATTCTGATGAGTCTTTTTGTACACCAGATGTCATGGTTGACTGCAGATTTACGCAATCTGATATATTGTAGAGATTTTTCCAGTAGAATGTTAATGTTTAAGGAGAGGGATAGTCAACGAGAAGCAGAGGAGAAACTTACGATTTATTATTACTATATTATATATATATATAAGACTGGCCCAGTTTTTTATTTTTATTTTGTTTTATTAATTGCTTCTTACTACTCATTTACATATGTCTATATCTGTTTGACTTGTGCAGGTAGTGAACTTGGGGACTAGTGAACTATTAAAGTGACGGTGAGTTGTTGTGAATTGGTGCTTTTCAAAATTTTTTTGGTTTTCCATATGCCTCTTTTATTCATCTATTTTATTATATTTTTGTTTTTATTTAACTTTCTTAAGATACGTGTTTTGTGGTTTTTTCTTTTACTTATTTCTCTGTTTTTTCAATCAATCATTTCCTCTTTGTCTTTGTTTCTCCATCTATATATATAGTGTTTTCTTCTACATAATCTTTAAGCATCGTCTCTTCTGACTATTTTACTTTCCGTATATAATAAAAATAATAAAGTTTGAATTGAATTAATCACGCTTCTTCCTTTTTCATAGATATTATATAATATATAGAATATAGAAAACTTGCAAATTAATAATAATAAATAATAATAATAATAATATTATTGACTTAGAATGCCTAAATAATAACTGAATATAATGTGTATAGAGAAAATTGTTGAGTTCTTGACATCGATTTGATGATGTGAGTGTGAATATAAGAAATATCATATGATATTGTGCGATAATAATAATAATAAAATAATAATATATAATACTATATAATAATAATAATAATAATAATAAGTAATAATAATATAATAATAATAATAACAATATATAATATAATAATGATATAACAATAATAATATATATAATAATTAAAGATAATATAATAATAATAATAATAATAATAATAATATAATAATATATAATAATAATAATATAATAATAATGAATAATAATAATCATAGATATAATTAATAATGATAATAATAGCAATTACATTATAAATAATAACTTTAAAAATATAACTAATTAATCAGTACCTTTTGACTGAAGCTGACTAGTCAGACATAATTAGAGCTTATACTGGACTAATTATACTCATGATATGTGAATTGCTTTGATGTAATTTAAGATATTATATTGGCTTTTGTAATTTTTTGATGTTAGATAAATTATATATATTATATTTATACTATATATATATGTATTATATATTATATATAGTATATATATCTATATATATTATATATATATAATATATAATATATATATATTATATATTGTGTGTGTGAGTGTGCGTGTGTGTGGTGTGTGTGTGTGGTGTGTGTGTGTGTGTGGTGTGTGTTACTCGTGAATGTGTAGGTGTGGTTGGTGTTTTGTGTATACTAGATGTAATCTTCAAAACCTATTAGTTTTGGACCATAGAACTCTCAGAGCTTGCTGTTGGTATTCGATTATTACTGTCTAATAGAATTACTAGGTGTGTTTTATTCACTGTTTTCTATACGCGTGATTATCAATTGGATACTGTATTTCATTCCTAATCACTTTTTTTTCGAATAACATGTTGCTCTTGATGTTATGTTCATGCTGTGGTGGGGTTGTATTTGTTTCTTGATGCATTCGGCTCTTCTACGTCTTCGTTATAATAGAGCGTCTGCGCTTCGTAAGTCTTAGTATTATGGGTAAGTATCGACGATTAGGTCACATATCTGTGATCTTTGGTTAACGTTGGACATGGAGAGGGGTGTTGGAGGAATGTCTGTAGTATGAGGAACTTATGTCTTGTATAAGGTTATGGGTCGGTTAGAGTTTTAAGTGCTGATGTTTTCGGTTTGTATTCAAGGTATAATTGTGTCATCTCAATCTTATAGTATAGGTCCTGCTTGTATTTTCCAGATCTTATTTGGCGATAGGAATGTCGTACATGATGCTAATTATTAGTTGTTGTTCTTGTATAGTGACTCTTATTTAAGTATTTATTGTTTTGTATTATACTGTGACTTGGTGTGAGTTGAGTGGGACTATATATATGTTCATATATATATGATCATATACGGTCAGTGGCGTGGTGAGTTAGAGTATACCAATGTGACATTGAGCCTCAGAGCATCTCTATATAAGATGCGCGTAGTATGTATTGTTTGTTCCATTCATTTTGATTGAAATGCAATACAGTAGAAGCAATCAACGGGCCGAACCACAGGAGTGGCTATTTATGCTTCTGTCGATTCTAACCATGATCTTCATATAAGGAGCGCTGGTTAGGTGGCTACTTTGTATCTATCTACTGATGTTTATGTAATACTTTACTTAGTTTTGTTACACAGATATGTGGAAAATCAGTAGGATAGATTCAGATCGTAAGAGATAATAGATCGGTAGATAGCTGTTGTGCGTATAAGCATAGTGCTGTATTGATAGAACGTAGCGTGTGTAAGAGTATATTCCTTTATGTTGGTTCTAGGCGTTCTACTGTGTTTTTCGTGTGTTTATTCGATGTTTCTATATGTTTATATACGTTTTATTAGTGGATTAATATGCTTATAGTTCCGGTATACTTAGAGATTCATGTCTTCTAGAGGAGTAGATAGCGCATATATCTATAGTGAGCAGCTGGATTCACTACCTAGGTGATCTTTTCTTTGAAGATTGTATTAGATTGGTGTTATAGCAGTTCTTTACTGATCGAGTGATGATAATGTGTGTTATTGTGTGAGGTGTTAGTGTGTTGAAGTAGTTGGAGGGTCTTGCTGTTAATTATTTTGAGTTTACTAATGAGTTGCGGGCATGATATTGTTGTTTAGCTCATGAAAGAAGTATGCGAAACTGAGAGTTTCGTGGTTCATTCACAGAGAAGGCAGTATTTCTTTATCTTCCCATTATATGTTCTTTCTTTATTTACATCTTTAATTGCGATTATTATAAAATTTAACATCTATATATATATTATATTATATATATATATATATTATATATATACTATATTATAATTATATATTATTATATAATATATATTATATATTGGTGAAAGGATAGGGGTCATGAGAATATATTTTTATCTTTGGGGTGCAGCTAAAAAAGATTTTGAACCACTGCGTCTAAACTGGTAATGTTTGGGAAAAACTCATAATTCTTATAATTTCTCATCGCTTGTAAGTTTTCCATCACAAGCTTGAGCATATGGGTACCTTTTTCCCACATGGGTCTTCAGTACACCTCACACTTCTTCCCTTGAATGTGGGTACAGGCTTAAAACTTTTTTTTCTTTTTGTCGCCAATTGTATGGACAAACCCTCAAGTTAATCACTGAGGAGCTGTTGGCCTTAGTTGTATAATCTCGGGTTCTGGTGTGAAGTTATGTAGGTTCCGTGCAATTCCATCTACGTTTGTATTGTAGCTTGAATTAGTTTTCCTTTTTTACTATTTGATCCATTTATAATAATCTTTTTGACATGTCTCATAAATCTTGAATACATAATTTTTATATTATCATTCATATTAATTTATGAGTATGTGAAGGTAATCTATTCAATCTATACTTATCGTGTGGTGGAGAAGTGTTATATATATATATTTTATTATACTATATATATAATATTTATATATATATATATATATATATATATATATATATTATATATATATATATGTTATATTTATATTATAATAATATATATATATATATATAATTATATATATATATATATATATATATATATATATATATATATATATTATATATAATATATATATTTATATATATATACTTATAAATATATATATATATGTTATATATATATATATTAATATATATATATTCTATAATTTATATATATATTATATATATATATATTATAATTATATATTATATATATAATAATTATATATTTATCTAATATATATCATATACTATATATATTATATTATATATATAAGCTAGTATATATAATTATATATAGCTATATTCATGAGAGGTAGCGAAGACGGTAT
>JABUQX010088692.1:32500-35000 GCA_015478945.1 Trachelipus rathkii
ATATAATAATAATATATATAAAATATATAATAATATATATAATAATATATAATATAAAATAATAATAATAATAATCATTCATAATAAAATAATAATAATAATATATAGAATTAATAATAAAATAAGTAATAAGAATATAATAATAATTATTATAATATATAATTATTAATAATAATAATAATAATATAATATATAAATATATATAATAAGACGCATAAAATAACATTGTATAATAATAGATTATTTATAACAACAGTAAAATACTATTTTCACATACGTTTATAATACAACAGTATAAATAATAATAATAAATATATAATATAATATATATAATAATAATAATTCCTATAATAATATAATATATACTATACTATTTTGTCTAAAGAAAAAGAAAAAAAACATAGAATATAATTTATAATCTTCTAAATGAATATTTTAACAGAAATAATATAATTTATAATCTAACAATATCTATAATATAATATATAATAATAATAATAATATATAAATAATATATTAATATAATATAATAACAATATAATAATAAATAATAATGCTAATAATATTAAATGGTTATAATAACATGAACAAGTATTTTGAGAAGCCGACTCATGTTTTGAGTCATCAGATGAAAACTTGTCTATAATAATAATAATAGATATTAAAATAATAATGATAAAATTACATAAAATTTAAATATCGAAATTCCTAAAATATGATAATAGTAATAATGGACTAATAAAATATAATACTAAAACAAAATAATATACTATATAATAATTACTAAAAATAATTATAATAATAAATACTATAATGAATAATATATAATAATGTAATTCAAATAATATAATATATAATATAATGATATATAAATAAGAATAAATAATATATTAATAATTTAAATAATAATTAATAAAATTAATATAATAATAATAATAATATAATAATAATTAATTATATAATATAGTAATAATAAATAATATAATATAAAAAATAAAAATAATACATATAAAAATAATAAAAATAATAATAACTAATAATATAATAATAATAATAATAATAATAATAATTAATATTAAATGAATATTAATAATATTAATAATTAATTCTAATATGAATATAATATAATATAATAATTATATCTATAATAATAATTATACATAATAACATAATAAAAGTAATATTATATAGTATTATTTATGCAGGTTGTTTTGAGTTCTACTTGTAATGGCAATAATAGTATAGTAATTAGTATTTTTCTATAGTTTTTTTGAAGTTTCTTGTAAATGATTAGAGAATTTTTCATTTTTACTCACCATTGTTATAGACTTTGCATTTATTAGCTAACTGCTTGTCTAGCTTTTTCTCTATAGAAGGAGGCTTTACGTGAGCATATTCCTTAGATTTTATGCTCTCTTTGATTTTGGGTTATTTAAAGTTAGATTATTAGGAAGTTACATGCTTATTTTTGTAGTATCTTGTCTGTTCCTTTATAGAGATAACTTCAATAGGTCTTGAAATTGTAACATTTTAAGTTTTTTTTAAATAAAGGTGCTGTAATGCTCATAGAAGTTTTTAGTTGGGCTTAACAGTCGGATGAAGCGTTTTTGCATCAAAATAACCGAATTAATAGCTGATTTGCTAGCTATGTCATAGACTGGAAGCCAATATAATAGATGTGGGTGTATTTGTGCATAGTATGCTGTTAAAAAAATTATAAGATTGAATTTTTTCAATTTGACTAGTATATACATATTTTTCGCTAGATGTTACTAAATAGAAGCATTAGCATCAGCATAATCGCAGATGTGAATCAAATGGAACCCCAAACATACACAGCATCTGTGACTCTTTTCAAGTCAACTCCTTGAATTTTTATGTGAAATTATCAGCTATAGTTTTTTTGCTTATTATGATGTATGACGTTTTTGCAAGTTTTGTGAAAGTTTATTAGAATCTATCCATGTCGTGATCTTATTTAAGCGTCTGCTGCTTTTAGTGATAGTGTAGACGGATTTTTCTTTTAATTTGAAATATTTATCAAATGAGACCATGAAAGATTCGTTGTGATTAAATACATCATTGGTTATCAATGTAAATAATAATGGCAGAATGAATCCTTGTGGAACACGAAGTTGTTTGTAGTGTTTCAGAGATGTTTCACCTCTTTATTTTCACAGTACTGAGATCTTTCCAGTTTTTTTTTTTTTTCTAGATATGTTTTTAAACCATTGTAATGTGTTTCTTTTTTCCCATCTTATTCATTTTGTTAAGTAGTATATCATGATCTATTGTCTCAAAAGCGTAAGATCCAATAATATAAGTGCAGTTTGAATTTTTATTTTCTATATTTTCATATATTTTTCAGTCACACAAACAAGGGTTCAAAGTTGTTTGATGCTGTTTCTTTCTAAACCAATGAAAGTCGTTTGATTATATTATTCGTATTAAGAAATAATTTATTATTCGGATTTAATCTAGTTTTTTTCGAGTATTTTTG
>JABUQX010088693.1:0-25000 GCA_015478945.1 Trachelipus rathkii
AGCTAAAACCATTCGAGTTAAAAGTAGGGGTTAAACATGGCTGGTCTTAATATGAATTTTTTTTTTTTTTAATATTATTTCAATTTTAAAAAAATGAAGCATTATAACAATCAGCTAGAAGTGAAATATATTACAAACATTTGATATTTTAGTCTAAAACAAACTGTAAAAATATACTTTAATTTGTAAATTTGATTATAGGTCAACTACAGTTAAAAAATTTGTAAATATGAAGAAATGGAAGGATTGCCTCTATACTAATTGACTTTAACCTCGGCCAATATTGTGATTGTAAGAGGCAAAAGATACTTTTAATTTGAACTTTGAAAAATTCAGTTGAATTTTAATTTCATTCAAACTGCTTATTTATAAAGAAAATCATATTGCAAAGTTAATATTTTAATAGAAATTTTAATAGAATTTGTAACAAAAAAACTGGAACAATTATGTATATATATTCTGTAAACTAATAAAGAAAAAAATTTAAATTACTAAATGGTCAAGCAAATATATATAGGAAATTTGGAAATTTGGTTGATTACTGATTAATCAGGCATGTCTGATCAAACACCAATTAATAACCATACTAAAATTTGGAGCTACATATATTTTTTCTTTCTTTCCTTATCCTCCCTTGTCTTCCTACTAGATGTAGGGTAGGGGGGTAGAGGTGCATTATATGCACAGAAAATAGAACTTAAGTAGAAGAGGATGACATAAGACGTAAGTCAAAAGGAAAGTCCCCCCCCTCCCCTCCATACACTTAAGCGAGACCTCAAAGCAGCCTAATATAAATAAAAAATCCACCCTATGCCTTCACATGACAGCGATGGACCCTCACTGTGGTATCTCATCAATGTGGAATTCATTCCCTGGGCCAAGATCACAACCATACCCTCCCACAAAATCCCAGCCACTCACTCCTATTATACACTTTTCTTCTCAAAGCTTAGTCCCTTTGTATCCATCAAGGATTTAATTGCATCAGCCACTTACTTCCTACCATTCACAATCATCCAACAAATATCCTATGTATTTAAATTCAGAAACTTGCTTCAACAGCTCACCATCCAACATGATTTCCCACCGTGGACTCTCTTCACAAACTACCATCACCTTAACTCATATCTAAATTTATTTTCAAACCCATCCTTTACACACCCTGCCAGACCCCTCAACCAATTCTCTCAACCTCTCTTCAGATTCACCACACAAAACCAAATCATCCGCATACAATAAGCAGGACACTCAACACTCTCTTCCATTCTCCATCAGTCTAGCACCTTCCCCTGCCATCCCTACTTCTAATTCTTTCATCACCCCATCCATATACAATTAAATAACCAAGGAGACAATACATCCCTGTCTCACTCCTCTATTAAGATTAAACCATTCACTTTCAACTCTAATAATTCTTACACATGATTCACTATCCCCAAACATACTTTTGATTCCATTCAGAAGCCTACCACCAACACCACCCACAGAGCTTAAATATTAATCCAGTCATACAACCACCACTTCTAAATGCACGCTGTGCTTACACTTATCAGTTTCCTCACGTCACTCAATGCACTCTTTTCAACCAAAATTACAATATATCTTCCCTACAATCAATAAACTAAGTTCCTTCAGTTTCCTTTATCCTCCTTACCATATTTAAGGAAACTATTACTGCTCTTCCGTCCAATCCTTCAGAACTATACCCTCCATAAACGCTTTATTACACATTGATTATCCAGTCCATCACAATTTCTCCTCCATTCTTGATAATTTCACCAGTAATTCCATCTATATCTACAGATTTACCACTCTTCAACTTTCTCACTCTACCTATTACCTCCTCCCTGCTATTGCCTCAAGTCCAAAAACTATTTCTTCGTTCCACCTTGAAACTTTACACACACATTCACTATCACCTCTTCATTACAGCCATTGTCTATACAGATTTTCAAAGTGCACCCTTCACCTCCGTAGATCTCATCATCTTATTTCATCTGTTCACAAAGTACCATCCCTATTCATTTATTCTATTAAGACTTCCCCTTGCCTTTTTTCTTAGACCTTTTTGACTTTATTGCAGAAGAGGCTTCTATTCCCTTTAAGTCCCCATTCATCCTCCTTCCAAACTAGTCATTTTACCTCTTTCTTTTTTTCCTCCTATCATCAGCAGGAAAAGTCTCAACCTTTGGCGAGGAAATTAGATGCATATCGAGTGCCGAACCACTTAAGATGCTGGATATTAAATTGAAATATTCCATAATTTATGTATATTTTCCCTTGGGGTGAATTTGGCCCCATGTCACAAAGTACGTGTTTTCTTAAAATGGCAGTCACCATTCTTAGGGGTTAGTGAGGAGGTCTATTATTTAACAGAGTCAATTGTTGGGATGTTATCTGATGTCATACTATTAATAGAAGAATAATGTCACCGTACTGTTCCAGTGGTCCTGTTATATAATATTGGTAGTTCTGCCGCATGTATTTATGAAGGAGTGGTTGAGCGTGTATTGGTTAGATCATTCAGTGTAGCTATTAATTTTGTATATTTCTATTATGGTTTAAAGATAGGACCCATTAAGGTTGGTAGAGAAACCTAGTTGGTGAAAAGAATGAGAGAAATCTATGAAAAGCATATGATCTTTAATATCAAATTAATTGTAGTCAATAAGAAAGTTAAATAAAGAAATTTAAGCCTGAAATAGTAATAAGGACCCGCGAAAAAGTTTTATAGCTTTTATAAATTTAAAATGAAGAATAAAAAAATTGTAGCTAATTAAAATTTTGAAAAAAATTTGCTGAGGTCAGATAAGGAGTTGGTCAACATTTCAATTGTTATTTTGTTTTACGTATTACTGAGAATAGATTGGATAATAGTTTAAAAACTAATAGGTTGAGCATCAGTGTTATATTTTCTGAAAAATTTCTAAGTTCAAAAATATTTCTAAGTCAGAAAGTAGTTTTTTAGAGAAGATTCTTAGTGGCAAGCTTCCTATGGGAAGTATGCCAAAACTTGCCACTAAACAATTTTCTTAAAAAATTAACTTTTACTTTTTGTTGAACTTAGAAATTTTTTTTAAACTTAGAAAATTTTTCAGTAAAAATAATAAGTCTGTATTGAAATTGAAACTATATATAGAATAATACCTTAAAAACTAATAGTTGTGGTATGCAAGGAGAAGTGGGGGAGGGAGATATGAAAAATAAACATAATAAGTCTGTAGAATGACGGATAGATAAAACGAAAGAAAAACATGCCGCGTTTTGAAAGGGGGAAAAGAGATTTCTCTTTTTAATCGCATTAATTTGCCTTAAATGAGATTTGTATTATAAAAGAAAAATGTTTTTCTTCTTCTTTGCCTTTTTGAAGATGTTTCTCTCTCTCTCTTTCAGTCTGAATGAAATTGTATGATGAAGTTTCTCTTCAAAGAATTTGGGCTTGGCAGATGAAATATTGTTTATTTGTTTGAGAGAAAATGTTTTCATATTCTTAATTGAATATATTTGTATTCAATGGGGATTCACTTCTTAGTAGCGAGAAGAATTTGATCCCCAGGAGATGTTCTTGTAAGACAAGTTGCCAAACTTTCAGATTATTATACATTAATGGATTTGAGTTGGCGTTAACTTGAGCTTCTATCATTCTTTATCCAAGCACGACTTCAAGGTGCCTTATTTATTAGAAGGTTGCTGACGTTGTCATAAATTGTATGTTTCTTTTCACAAATGACTGCCTTATAATTATACTTTTAGGTAAATTTTCTTTTGAGGGGCCACTCTTATTTTGGAGAATACCAGTTTTTGAGGCCTATATGGATAGAAGCATGCTGTGCTTCTACTTATTTTACTTGTAAATGGTTGTATCTGGTTGCCGAAAACCGTAGCTTTATTGTCGTCTATGAGAGTGTTTGTTGTATATACTTGAGGACTCTGGCATCCTCAATTGACCGTATTGTTTTCCTTGAGTAAATTGGCTTTCTGGATGTTTCTCGGGGGTTAAAAAGTTTTTCGGGCCATTATGATTTCTTTGGAGAAGATTACGCGTGACCTACTTGTGATTTAGGTTTTTTTTTTGGTTTTCTTTCGTATTTTTCGTTTTTTTTGTATGTGTTTTTTTTTGTTTTTTTGCGGTCGTTTGGTTAGTAGATTTAGATGTCTGGCTTTGATTATTTTAAGTAATCAGCATTATATCAAAGTAAGTTTCATTTATTTGTATTATTATATCTTTGTTTATATATTATATTTTATTATTTTTTATTATTTTATCATTATCTATATTATTTTTTTATTTATATTAATTATTTTTTTTTTATGTTGTGTAGAGTCTTCTATTTTCTTATTTATAGTATAAGTTTATTTATATTTTATGTCTTCTTATATTAATTTAAACACACCTGTAAATCAATCTTCAATTATATTGAAATGTAATTTAATCTGATTTTTTTTTATTATTTTTTATATTTGATTTTATATATATCATTTTTTTTTTTGAGTAGAGAGAGATGAGATGAGACTGATGATGATAGATAGAGAGAGGATTGTTATTTGATTGTGAGTAAGGTGTGTAGTGTCTTTTACGTGCCTGATTACCGTAATACTAGAATCTTTACGTTTGTCATGTATTAGTATATTATTTTTATTTACTATATTATTATTATTTATATAATATATTTATAATTTATTATTTTATTTTATATTATAATTATTATTATTTTATTTAATAGTCTATATTTATATTATTATTATATTATTATTTTTTTTATATATATATTTATATATATATATATATATTTATATTAATAATATATATTTATTATATATTTATATTATTTTACTAACTTATGTAATGGATAGGTTTTTCTATATTTTATTATATGTCTGTATGAGTTTCTACGTTTTTGGTTATAGAGTTTCATACAAACATGCTATGTATCACGTATACAGTTTCCCTTTCATTCATGGGAGAACTCCTTTCAGGAGAACTTTCCCCTTTGCTATTAGGACATAGGCTCTTTCACATGTTTTTTTTTTTTTTTTATAGTTTTTTCTATCTACTTGTTTTTTATTTTAAATTTATTTTGGGTTTTTGCTTTGTGTTTTTTTTACTTTCTTTCTCTTTTTTAGTCTTCTGTTTTTGTGTGCGAGGGCGTAGTTTTTTTTTCTTGTTTTTCTTTATTTAGCTTTTTCATTCTTTTTAGTTCTTTTGGTGTATTGTATTGTTAATGATTCTTTTTTGTCTTTTTTTTTTTTCTTTTTTTTGTTTTTTTTTTTCTTTTTTTATGTATTGTAAAGTATATTTTTCTTTTTAATATTGAAGTTGAGGTATGTAATAAAAATATCTATCATTTTACACCAAGATTCTTACATTACACTTCTTACACATGATTTTTACTTTACTCACACTACATTGATTTACTTTACATTCACCGTTTTAGATTTATTCTTTCTATCACTCTACTTCTTTTTTACCTGCACTTCCTAATGTTAATTACAATTAGTATAAAGTTTTCCTAATATTCTTATTCTCTACACTATCATTTTTCTTTTCAGACTTTTACTTATCACTACTTTACAGATTTTTACTTTTTACATACTTCACTATTTTTTTTTTTTTGGTGGTGTTGTGTGTGTTTTTTCTACATGGTTTATCGTTACTATCTTTACATCATTCTTATTTTATCTTTAATCTTTCACTTACAGTATTTACATTACACTGAGTTTCTTATCTTTAACACATACCACACACATACTATTTATTTTTCTGTATTTTTTTGCTACTCCGACAACTTGATTTGATTATTTTTCTAGTGTTCCTTTTTTTTTGTCTTGCGCTAGATCCATGGGTCTAATTGTTGACCGCAGCGCCTAAACTTGAATATTGGCATTTGATGGTTCCCAATCAACCCGTTAACGGAATTATTAGTCGATGGTTCTATTGTTTATGATTATTCTATGAGTATGTAGATGAGTGCCGCGTGAGTGCTTCACGGTAGTGCCAACAGGAGGTGCCATTATGACGTGCCAAATCTGAGTGCCATAGCTGATGCCAGTTGAGTGCCTACATAGTGCGTATTTTGATTGAAAATGAAATGACCGTTCTCGTTCTTCTTGTTCACGATCTTTCTAGCATCTTGCAAAAATATTGCCAATTCAAACTTTCCCTCTTCCTCTTTACCTCTACTGGGGCTAGTACTACTTACTGCAGGCTAGTGTTTTTTATCTATTTCCTACGTATAGATTATATGTTATTATTGTTCTATCATTTATTGTGCTAGCTTTAGCATTGTTTATTACCTTTATATTACACACTATTGACACTTTATAATGCACTCTACTCTCTCCATTAGATCTACTTACTCATCTTAACTCATATGCTAGCACTTGACATTTTTTGTACATTTTTGCTCATTTGTCAATCCCGTATGACTCACTTGAGTGATATCCTACTGTTACATTTACATCTCATCATCTTTGGGTTTGTTTATTTTTTTAGTTGCTTTGTTTTGTGTTTTTCACTCTTTTATATTTTTGGAGCGATCTTCAAGAGCACTTTGTGTCAATTTGTCATTTAAGTCCCTTTTATACTTCATATACGGATTGCAAAAAAGATATGTTATGGCTGTTAAGGTGCTGGTATTATTATGTCTTTGGTGTTTGGTTTGTGTATCATTTTGATAGTTTTTTGTGTGCTAGCGAGGGCTTTATTACTCGGATACTTTTCTGATTTTAAGAAACGACTGTAGACTTTTAGCAGTAGTCCGTTTTTGAGAGAGCATGAGCAATGTCACGGTAATTTCATTAGTAGAGGGGTTGTGTTTGTTGTTTACCAGGGTAGAGTGCTATGTGAGGATGTATTTAATGCCGCTGTGTTTTACGTGGTTTTACTTGCTTTGGCAGCGTTTTTGATGCTTTGGTTGCTTTTAAGCTGCTCAATGTCTTAGCTTTGCAGGGGGTGCGTTTGTTGCTGGTTCACTTACTTTGTTAATGTGGTCTTGAGCGTGAACATGCTGGGGGGTGTGATGGTGTTGTTAGGTAGTGTGTCGTGTCTTGTGGTGGCTTGGTGACGTGGGGTTTTGCTTTTGTGTTAGGATGATATGTCTTCATTGGTTGTGCTTATTGTAGTGTGTTTGTGATTTTATAAGGCTATATTTTCTTACATTTACTATGGGTTGGTTAGTGTGTAGGCCATTTTAGGGTATGGTTATGGAACGTGCGAGTTTTTGGTGTTAATGCATACTTTTTGCGAATGGGGGTTAAGAGGGTTCATAGTTTTGGTAGTTGTGTATTGCTTTTTTTTAGTTTGATTCCTGTGTTTGTGGTGAAGGAGTCAGCTCGGTTGTTAGAGTTTGTGTGGAGATGAGGGGTTTATTTGGGGGTTTTCCGGTGGTGGGGCATATGCGTTGTATGTGTTGATAGTAGGTGTGTATATTGTGTATATGCAAAATTTTGACGTGTGAGTGTGACTGTGTGTGTGTCGTCTGTTTGCTCTGTTAATGCTTTATGTGAGGCGTGTCACTGCGTTTGACTGCTGTCAGCGTGTACTATGTATCATTTTGTGACCTTTGAGTACCGCTTACATATCGCAGTAGAAGCTAGGTGTAAAAGGTTGCAATTAGGGTGTTACGTGTGGGGGTGTAACAACCCGGTTAGGGCCGGATGTATAGTATGCTGTGTTGTTGGAGTGTCGGGCTTAGCTTGGTTTGTCTTTTAACTGTTTTCGGGCTTTTACTGTCCTTCCGTGAGTACTTGTTCTGGGCTTTGAATCTTCTTTGTTTTGTTGCGTGTGGCGTTGTGTTACTGTTTTGCAGGTGTTTATCTGGTGGGTGGGTTGGTGTTTTAGAATGGGACTTGCCTCTGTTCGTAATTGGGCTTTTGTCGCTTTGTAGATGCTTATTTTCTGGTTTTAGTTTTGACTTTTTTTGTTATTGTTTTACGGATCGGGATATATTTTTTATGTGAGGAGCGATTGATGGCTTGTTTTGAGAATGAGTTTTGTGTAGTGTTTGGTTTTTGAAGTAGTTGCGTGTTTTTTTTATTTGAATTGCTTTTGTTCTAGATTCAGTGAGTTTGTTTTGGAGGTGGTTGGGGTCTGATGTTTATTGATTGAGTGGGTTGTTGGTTGGTTGTGTTCTGCTTAAGGTGTTAGTTGTGAATGTGGCTGTGTCTTTTAGCATTTGGATTGTGGTTGGTGATTGATGTTTGGTTTTGGTGGTGATGTTTGGGGTTATATTTTAGTGAGATTTTTGTTAGTTTCTTCGGGCGATGGGGGAGTTTGGGTTGCTGGTGCTTGTTTAGTGTTGTTGGTTTTAAGTTGTTATTGGGTGTGTGGGGTCTGTTATCGTGGGTGGTTTGCTTTTTTGGGTATTTGGGGGTGTCGAAGATTGGCATCGTGATACTGGTTTGTGTAGGTCGGATTGTGTAGATTGGGTGTGAGGTTTGCTGCCGGTGAACTGAGTCAGGATGTGTGGCTTGTGTTTATCGATGTCAGGTCACGAGTTGTCTTCGACCGTTGACATTGGTGCGTGGTAGTTTGCACGTGAGTTAGTGCGAGGATGTTGGTCATCTTACATCTGGCTCCATGAATCTGATCTAGATTTTGTAGTCCTGGTTTTGCGTGTGGGTTGGTGTTTGTGTATAGCGAGTCATCGTGCCTGATCGGCGTTGTCGTAGTATGGTGTTCTATCTGTCTGATGTATTGTCGGGCGTGAGCGGATCGACTTGTGGCGTGTCTGCGGAGAGTGATACTTGTGATTCAGTGGTTTGGTTCTGCTCGGTTATGAGGGCTGTGGTTTGTCATTGTGCACTGTTAAGTGGCTGGAGTGGAGGAGTGGTTTGTTGCTTGACATTTGTTGCACACAGTGTTTGGGGTGTGTTTGGTTGTCATCCTCACGGACATAGTGTTTTCCTTACACTGTTTATTGGGTCATGTGTTGTTGTGGGTTGGCGTGTTGTTTGTGGGGTTGTTTCCATCAACATTGGGGCTTAGTTTGTGTGCCGATGCGACATGCGGCGCTTTGTTACAATTCTCAGACCTCGTATATTTTTACATACGATGCAGGCGGTCAGATTTACTGTTACAACATATATAGTATTAATTTATTAAAACTATTTATGTTTTAAATATTAAAACACGTACATCTATATTACTCATTGTTTTCTAAGTAATATACGACTTAAAATGGTATTTGCGCAATGGTTGTTGTTTAAAATCTTCTCAGAATGTGCCGAGCTTCAATCTTATGTACCTTTTTTGGAACAAATGGACAGTTTTGATCTATTCAATCTCGTTTCAATTACTTTTTTTTTTTTGAAATTTTTATTTAACTTTTGATCTTTGAATGTTTTAAATAAGAGTATGAGGTGGTTTTTACTAAAATTTTCGGTGACTTATAAATTTATTAAGAAGAGCATATAGTTTTTTTAGACGGGTACCTTAAATACCAATATATTTAGTTGCTGTGAATTAGGGTCTTTAGAGTGGTCATGGTAATGGCATGGTCTCCTTGTGGTATCGCGTTGTTTGTTGTGTCGCCTGTTCTTTAAGTGTTTTCTAGTTTAGGAGCGGTCTTGGAGTTATAGTTTTCTGAGTGGGCTTCGCAGGTTGTTAAGTTGCGGTTTGTTGTTGTGTTTTGCTTATTGGTTGTTATATGTAGCGTCCTGATTGTGTATGGTCTTGTGGTGGTGGGTTTACTGATGGTCTTTTATGCGGATTCTATCTGTGTCTTAGATTGGTGCCGTGTAAGTTTGTCGATGAAGTAAGATTAAGCCGATAATTGTAGTTCTTTCATCTGTTCTTAATCATCTATGTTATGGAGCGATGGTATGGTGTGTTTTTATTATTACATCTCTCTCGTTTGAGAGCGTATGTCTTGTAGGAGTTTGACGAGTGTAGATGAGCTCTGATGTCGAATTTGAGTTGTTCATCGTTTCGCTCCTGTTTTGTGTCGACATGTTATTGTTCTAGTGTGCTCGTTTGATTGGGGGTTGGATGTCGTGCTGATCTGATCTTCGTTAAATAAAATTGGGTTGCTCTATGAGATTGTTTTTATCAATAATAGTTCGTCTAATGGGTGTGTTGCGGTTTCATTCGACTTTATTTGGGGGTGAGTTTATCTTTTTTGTTTGTCTGTATGTGTCTGGTCGTGTAGTATTCGTTCTTAATGTGTGTATGAGTGTGCGATGGGAGTGTTGTGGGTGCGTTTGTCACTGTTTGACAGTCATCTCGATGTTGTGGTGGGGGTCAAATTCGTTCTGTGTGGCTGTTTTTGGTTACGGTTGTATCTGAACAACATTTGCCGATGAGGGGCTCGCTCAGCTGCTGTGGACTTTTATAATGCGGATATTCGGTGATAACTGGGTTGGAGCCTGCGTCTGTTTGGTATACTAATATCGTGCGGTTTGTGATTGCGGGGGTATTTGGTATTTTGGGTAATTTCTTGTTGGTTTGTTGGTGGTGCTGTGAGTGGTCGTGCGCGTGTTTTGGTTGGGGTGTTGCTTGTGTTGTGTCGATTTAAGCTGATCTTTCTCCAGTATTGTCTAATTTAGATATCAGTTGGGCTTTGTTGCAATTAAGAGTGTCTGTCTTGGACGTACTTTTGGTGTTTTTTTGGCGCTTTTGTCCTTGTGTTTGTAAGAATTGGTTTTGTGTGGTGGGCGTGGGGGTCGTTATACGTAGTTCTGTACTTGTTGGAGGACAGTTGGTGGGTTTTTGGTGAGGTTTGTGGTCCTGAATATTTTTGTATGGGGATAAGCCGGTCTTTTTCGTAGACGCGTAGAATTGATGGATTCTCTTAGGGACCGGGTAGGGTTCATGGATTAAGGTAATTTCCAGGTGATAGACATGTTAGACGAATCCATTGTGTATGTGGGGGGATTGGGAATTGCGTGTGATTTAAAGGTGGGAGTGTTTCACAATCTTGAGATACAATGCTGGGACTTTTGTAATGTGGATCGGGCTTGGTTAATGTGCAGTGCGGCTCTGTTGCGTGGCGGTTGGGTAGAGGGTATTAGTGGAGAATCGGTTGTCTCTCTACTGTTGTTTTGATTTTGCGTGGTTTGCTCGGGTAGGTTTTTTTCTTCCTTCTTGAGTATATTGGGAAATTGTTGCAATTCAGTGTGGTTCATAGCTCATCTGACGATCCATTTTTTTTTTTTTTTTTTGTTTTGTTTGTTTTTGCACTCTTTTCTGGCAAAGGCGGCCAACTCCCTGCTACCCTGCTTTGGTTGCGGTGCCCTCCCTTTGCGATCCCCCGGCCGCTCGCCGCGTGGCCGCCCGCAGCGGCGCTAATAATTCTTTCCGCGTTCGCTCCTTGCCGCTTGTGCCCGCAGGCGGCATATATTTTGTCCTTTGCGCGATCCTCCGCCCCGCGCCGCGTGGTGCCGAGGCGCAATTCATTCCCTTATCGCTGAGATGATAATATATCAGTATTACTAAGGACGTCATTTTTCATTGTTTTAAGATTGTCATTTTATCTACTTAAGTGAACATCTCTTCAAAGAATTTCTTTCAAATAGTACTAATGTTAGTTCCTTCAGTTTTATTTCATATCTTAAACCATTTTACTGACTTTATACTCATCGATGATTTTATTAACATCATGGTTTTTAGGTTTTGGCTTTAAGTTTATTTATGTCTTATATTTAGATTTGTTTATTTTTGATTTTGATTTTCTATTTGCTGTATTATATTTATACGTGTTTGCACATTTTTGAGGTATCTTGTTTTTTTTCACTTCTTGTGTCTTTATTTGGTTTTGTTTGATCTTTCATTTTTGCTTCCTATTTTTAATATTATTACTTTTCAATGGGTTAATTACACACTTAGGGGATGCGTTGGGTTTGTTTGTTAGTTGTGGCTTGCACTTTGTTGGTGTTTGGGTTTTGGTGTTTGTTTTTCGGGTCAGGGGGGTGTCTTGTGTGTGTCTGGGCGAGTGTGTCGGTTGTGTTGACGTTGTGGTGGTGTGTTTTTGTTTGTGGGTGTTGTTGAACGGAGACAAACGGTTTGTATGGGTGTTGTGCACGCTGTCACACACCATCACATTCACACACATCTGAGTGCACACAGTGTCACACACAACCAACACGACAGCACACACGCTATCACAGGCACACACACCACACATCACCGACGCACGCAACGTATCCACATCACATTCACAACACAACGACGTACGCAGCTGTACCACACAGCACACATCGAACACACACACACCACACACCCACACGCACACTCCCTTACACATTATAATAAATAGATTTATTAAAAATTTTATAATCTTTTACTTTTATTAATTATGACTTAGGTGTGTCATCTTACTCATGCCTATTGTTATATTATTCCTAGCAACACATCATACACACGCAGCGCACAACACCTCCACACATACACAACAACACTTACACATACCGTCCACCCCTTCGATATTTTGAGTGCCTCATCCTTTGATGCGCGTCAGCCTTTGATGCCATCTAACTTTGATGCCGCCAACCTTTATTGCCTCAATCTTTGAGGCCTCAGCTTTTGATGCCTTCAACTTTGCATGCCCAGGCGTTTTGGATCTCAGCTTTGATGCCGTCAACTTTAATAACTTGCTGTTGGTCTCAGCTGTTGGCGGTTCATCTTTGATGACTCATCTTTGATGGCTGCTCATCTTTGATAACTATCTTTATAGTTGTATATCAATCTTATAAGCATTATCACTACACTATCACACACATATCACAGTCCTTATTCAACAATACCACTACGCCATAGACGACTTAACGCTTATGACTCGCATAGAGCACTTACCCTACACACACCCCAACTCATATACTTATAACTATATATATAGTATAAGTATATATATATTATATATAATATAATACTCTAGTATATATATATATATATATATATATATATCGTAGATATGTATATACTATATATAATATATAAAGTATATATATATATATAGTATATATAATATATATATATATATATATATATATTATAATATATTATATATGCGACCGCGGCGGTGCGCGGAACGCGGAAATATTGGCCGCTGCGGCGCACCGCGGCGGGCGGGGACGCGGCACGGGACGCCCAGTGGGGGGGCGGTGCCGGGTTGCTGCCTTTGCGGGTGGTCTCAGCTTGCAGCCCTGGTGGTTAGCTTTAGATACTAGCGGAAAATCTACTCGACCGAATCACAAGTAAGGAAAACATTTCCTTAACTTTATTCCATGCTTAAAACGGAGTCTTACCCTAAAATTAAGCCAGCATGTTTTAGTTTGAAATATATTATAAAATAATAATAAAATGATGTCTTTGGTCCTATACTGGAATTCCTTGCGACCTGGTATTAGGATGTCAAAGTTTAGCCCGTTCAAGTAAAGCGCTTTCCAATTAGGCCTACGGTAGCTTATTCAGATTATCTACATTTTACAGAAAGGGTTGAAGTTTGAAATCATATTTGAACCTGGGAATAGTTAGGGCTAAATTCGCCGCCCGGCGATAACAAAAGGATCTATCCTACAACTGACAAATACACGACAGAGAAGAGGGTCAGTTTCGTATCTTCTGTGAAGGAGTGCGGGCTTTGGTGTTTTTCTCGTGTGTGATTGTAATGTACAAGTAATTAAAACTATAAATGAAGAAAAGGTTAATGAATAATTTAAAAAACTTTTGAAGTTTTTTTTTAGTTAACCTCATCGAGTGAATATAATTAAAGTAAGTGAATAATTGTTTACTATTTTAAATCATCAAGATGACTTAGGAAGATTTTACATTAAAATACATGTTGATGTGGTTAGCAGAGAACAACTTATTTTTGTTCTCTTTTATCATCTTATTACAGTGGCTAAAGATGATTGTACAAGCAGTAGAGGGTCAATAGAAAAACCGTGGGTCATAGCCTTGGTGTAGAGGGGTGCTTCAGGGGCTGACCTTACTGATTGACTGATTTACTGGATTATTGTGTTTAAGGTACGTAAAATTATGTTTTGAATAAAATTTACATAAAATTTTTAAGTAAAAGTTCTATTTTAATGCAAGATGTGGATGTTGTTTCTAATAACGAAACAGTACTTAACAGTTGATAACTTAATAATCTCTTTGTTCAAAGGTATTGATCGTCGATTTATTATAAAAATTATTTTAAAGAAACTTTGAAATAAATGTTAGGAGTCATCGAAAAGTAATATAATGTATCAAGTTTAATATGAACAATAAAATTGGTTTTAATAAATTATACGTTTATACTTATTACACAATCTGTGTGAGGGTAAGTAAATCTGGGTGTGAGTGTGTGCTCAAAATATCGAGTGGTTAACGCTAACTGCTGGGTGTGTGAGTGTAGGTATGATCTGCGCTGTTGTAAGTAAACTCTGTGGGAGACGTGTAAAGCTGCATCCTGTTGTGTGTGCTGTTATGTGTGTTCTCAAAATAATAAATAACAATACGGGCTATGAACAGTCATAATAAACTATAATTTTTTCGATAAAGTAGCGAAATAATAGTTATTAAATAGTAATAAAATAATAATAAAGAATTAAGATAACTAAATATATAAACTATAGATAAGTATTATAACCCACAAATAAAGGCTAAGATTTAAGAATATGGTTAAAACAGAGTTAATTAGAAAATAAGTTATAATCATTCTAATGAAAAGTTAAACAAGTAAAAATAAGCAGAAAGTTACAGCAGTTAAAGCAGAAAGTTAAGGTGACAAGGTAAAGTAGAATAGTAAAAGGCAGTTAACAGCGTAAACTAAAGCAACTTAATCCCCCTAGGGTGTTACGGTAGACACCTCTATTTGATTTACTGATTTACTGGCTTTAGGCTATGTATGTTAATGAATATGTGAGCTAAAGCAGTAAACAGTGAGTTACACGCATTAAGCAGAAAGTTAAATGCAGTAAATGCAAGTAAAACAGAAAAAGCAGTACTAATCCTTAGGTGTTTAGGTACCAACCTCTATTGATTTAACTGATTTACTGATTACTGATTTAAATTAAGGTATGTAAATGGTTGTAATAAATAATTGAGTTATAGCAATTAAAAGCAGAGGAGTAAAAAAGCGAAAACACGTTAAAGCAATAGTATAAAACAGTGCAGTCAAGTAGTTACGTTAAAGCAGTAAAGACAGTGACGGTTAAGCATGGTAAAACGTAAGACAAAATGCAGTGACTACTCCCTTCAGGTGTTAGGGTCTAAAACACTTCTATTGAGTTTACCTGATTTAACTTGCTTTAAGGTATGTAAAGTATATGTTTTAAATAAAAGTTTAACAAATGTAGTAAATAAAATGATTATATACACATAATTTTTTTTTTTGCTGCTTTTTTTCTTCTTAAAGTACATTTTTTTAAAAATTTAAATTAATAAAAAGTATTTTAGTAAAGATAAGGTATGTAAGTTGTAGTGTATTGTGTGGGTGGGGTGTGCGTGTGAGTGAGTATGGGTTAGTGTTAAGTGTCCTATGAGTAGTGTAAGTTGCTTAAATGTGTATAGGTGTGTTATATGGTGTCTAAATAGTGACACTGTGTGGTATAAGCTGTTAGGAAAAATACTACACTCAGTAGATAAGCAAGTATCCTAGCAGCTGGGTAAGTATACAACAATCCGATATCCTCATAACCTTATAATTAGGGGTATGACACCTATATATTAAGGGGGGCTTTTATTGCTAGGCTCGAGCGGGAGCTTGATGAAAGGGGTCTTGAAAAAAAGGGCACCCTCTTCTGAGTGTGGCAATCTGATGTGGCATTCTAAGTTGGCAATAGTATGTGTGCACTCACGTTGTGCATGCAGCTTGGACTCATTGGTCACTCATTCTGGCATCACTTGGCACTCACCTGGCACTCACCAGGAACTCATCTAATACATAGCGCTTGAATTAGCAACAAAACAAATGATTAAAAATCGCTTAAGTGTGGATGGGAAACCATCAATAGCCATCAAGTTCGTGGGTCAAAATTGACCCAGTGGTATCTGTGCGGTAAGGCGCGATATTCATTGTGTGTGGGTTTCGTGTGTGTGTTGTACTGTGTAAGTTAAATGTGTAGTGTAAATCTGTTGTGAGTGTTAAGAAATCTGGTGTGTCGAAGTAAGCTAAATCTTGCTGTGAGTGGTAAAGAGTAAAATCTCTGTGTTGTTGAAGTAATTGGTGTGTTGAGTAAGTTAAATCTTGTGTGACGTGTAAGAAAATATGGTGTGTCGATAGTAACGTAAATCTGATTGTTTGTGATGTGTAAGTAAACTGTGTGTGTAAGTAAAATCTGTGTGTGAGTAAGTTAATCTGTGTGAGGTGTAATTAAATCTGTGTGTGTGTGTAAGTAAATGTGTAAGTAAATCTAAGCTGTGTGCGAGTGTAAGTAATTCTGTGTGTGTGAGTAAGTGTTAGTAAAGCTTTGTCTAAGTAAATCTGTGATGTGGTAAGTAAACGCGCTTATAGTGTCATATGTGTGTTATTGAAACTATATAAACAATACACCATTTGAAACCATAAGATTATATTTAGGCTAATATATATTTGGCATATAGCATATATAGCATGCTTATATATTAGTACATATATATTTGTAGTAAAGAATTTTATTGATATATTTTATATATTATTATTATTTGTATTCAAAGCATGACTCTTTTATAGCGATATAGTATTAATCATATATATATAGTATATATATTATATTATACCCCACCCTATATTATTGCATTGTTTATATGATATTATATATGATATAAATATCCTTGAACCACGTGATTCTAGTTGGATCGGCCACGTGGTATCTCTCTCTCTTTCTCTTCCTTCTCATCTCTCTCTCTCTTCTCTTTCTTCTCTCTCTCTCTCCGTCTCGTCATATATATATATATATATATTTATATATAATATATATATATATATATATATATATTATATATATATATGATATAGTATTATATATAGTATATTATTATTATATATATATAATAGCCGGACTAGTCAAATTGTATGAATTTGCATAGGCATTGGTTTGGTTAAGTGGGTGACTGGGAGACAGCAAATAAAGTCCACTATTGGTGCTTCTCGAGATATTATTATTATTATATATATTTATTATTATTGATTAAATTATTATTATTAATTATTATTATTTATTATTATTATTATTATTATTACTTATTATTATTTATTAATTATTATTCAATTTATTATTTTTATTCATTTATAATTATTATTATTATTTATTGATATTATTATTATATTGATTATTAAAATCGGTATTAATCACGTTGCGCACTGCTAGCAACAAGGGCTCATAAGTGTGAGCCCGACATATCTCGTCTCTTCTCTTCCCTCTCTTCTATAATATATATATATATATATATATATATTTATATATATTTATATATATCATATATAATATATATACTATATATATATATATGTGTTTATATATATATATATATATATTATAATATAATATATATATTATAATTATTAATTATTATTATTGATTGTTTATTAACTTATTATTGATTAATTATTATTATAATTATTATTATAATAATTTTATGGGAAGCCGCGGAGCGTTGTACAGGATTTATAGACGTTGAAGAATTAAATTTATTGTTTATTCTCTTAACTTCGTACCGCTGGACCGGTTGGTTAAGAAGGTCAGGAGATTTGCCTCTGGTGGGTGAGAGCGCTCGAGTTTTCTATTTTGATTTCTGACCATGGGGAACTCGAACATATAAAGACCGATAAGGCTTGAGGTGCGGTAAGGCAAGTTCTACAGCACATGACTGGAAGGGGATGGTGCAAAATCTCGTGTAGTAGCCGACTCACGTGGGCCTGCGGGTGTGTTTGTGTGTCTGTGGGTGCTGTGTGTGTGTGTGTGTGCTGTGTGCTAGTGTGGTGTTGTGTGCAGATGGGTGGCGGGACTGGCGGGCTGGAACATAAGCGCGGGGCGGACTGATGACCTAACGGTCTCAGGTGGGATGGGAAACCGCGCCGGGCGGGTAACTTGCGGGCGGCAGAAACGCGGCTCGGCTTGCGATTCCGCACCTGCGGGTGCGGCGGATATCGTAAACAACAAGCGTTTAAGATCATCTACAAAAGGGCTAAGCCCTAAGACAGATCAAGAAATTTCCCGTGGTCAAAACATGACCTCATGTCGGAAAAAATTAGGGGCCGGTACGTGTATCAAGGTTGCTAACGCAACCGGTCTTAAGCGCGGCCCCTTGTCTTCGAAGTGGGCCGCTAAAAATTAGGGCGGGCCAAAAAATTTAGGTGTTGCCAAAAAAGAATAACCCGTGGGCCCACAAAATAGCCGTTGGGTCCAACAACTCGACCCCCCCATCGGAAGCATCAAGGGGTGGTCGAAATAAGGTGAATGGCATAAAGGTCAAGGTCAGGTAAAAATTTTGGGTTCGTAAAAAAGGTCAAGTAGTCCAAGTTATAAGGCCAAAAGAGGTTCAAGGTCAGTCAAGCTCAGGTAGGTGGTCAAGGTCATTTGTGTCCGGAATTCACTCCCTACTACTTATATATATATATATATATATATATATATATATATATATATAATATTAATATATATATATATATTTTGTATGTTTTTTATAAAATATTTTTTATATTATTATTTATATAATATATTTTAATTATTATTATATATATATATATTATATATATTAATTTTTAGTTTTAAATGAATGCATGTCATGTGATATTTTTCTATGTAGGTTTCGCCCCCGTACCCTTCAACTCGTGAGTGCTGGAAAAATAAAATATTGCTTCAAGATCATAAGCTTTTATAAGCCTATATAAAAAATTAATAAAAGATGTATCTGGCAATAAATATGCTATAAATATATAATTTGGAGACTTCATAACTCTTTCAGTTTCAGGCTCATTTTTGAACTTTTTATTACTTTTTCTTTCATTATTTTATATACGTTTCATGAAAATCGTCGATAAATGTTTTAATTAGCAAATCTGGAGGCTTATTACTTCATATTTAGCATCTTTAAAAGCAGTGTTTTACCACTTAAAAATTAGTAAATACATTATTTCCTAACGATCTAGTTAAAAAATATTATAAAATAGTAGCCTATTCCTATAACAAAACGGTCCATTACCGATCGCCACGGTTCAACTCACGATTCAGGACGCAGTCAGAACCATCCTATTCAGCAGAAGGTCGCTCAAAACCGTCGTACGTGTTAAAGCAGCTTACTTTAACTTAAAGTTAACAAATTCAATCCCCTCCTCTTGCATATCAATCCTATCTACTCCCTCTTACCTTCATCATTCACACCTATAGTCTTACAAGTCATACACCTTGTTATTAGCTGTTAGACTTTTGTGATGTCACGGTAGAGGGCTAATGAGAGCCTTGCTCTGACGTCACCATATTGATGACGTCATATTTCGATTTTGGTTATTTTTTTGTTTGTTGTTTGATCACACACACACACACACACACACACACACACATATATATATATATATATATATATATATATATATATATATATATATATATATATATATATATATATATATATATATATATATATATATAATATATATATATATATATATATATATATATATATATATATATATATATATATATATATATATATATATATATATATATATATATATATATATATATATATATATATATATATATATATATAGCACTATATATATATATATATATATATATATATATATATATATCACTCAATTGTAACTATTTGCAAAAGTTAAAAATTTATATTTATGTTCGTACTATTGCCAAGATTTGCGTAAAAAATTTTTTTTGACATAAGTACGTAACAAATTGTATAAAATGCTTCCCCACTGCCTTATTGAGCATTCTCTCCCATTTTCTCTCCCACTCTCTTCTCATGCTCAGTCGGACTCACTACCAACTTGCTTGCTCCTAAGAAGAAAGAAATCCGAATTGCAAGAAAACTCAACTTTCAAGCAAGGGAGGTAAGCGCAGAAAAAGTCTGTGACAGCTCATCGAAACTTCAGAAGATAAAAGAAAGAATCTTATTAAAGGGAAGACTGTTGTTATTTATATTCTATTGAATAAATCATCATTTGTTGAGTATTTTTAAATCATCACCCAACTCATATAGTGGCCTACATCAAGAACCAAGAAGAATCAAATTTATATCTAAGAACTTATTTTAAGGGCCCATATATGTTGGTAATCCCGGAAGTAAAACGCCCAGGGCCTTCTGATAACCAATCAGCATTTCACCAGTTACTACTTATTACGATGCCAAACAACGAAGAATTGGATACTTACACTCTATCTTACTAACTTATTCATTCTTACCAAAAACAGTTCGTCTCCAAAAGAAAACAATCAAAATGAAGATAAAGAAGAAACTACAATAATACTAAACAATCCAAATAAGAACACTCCAAGAAGGTGACTCAAACGAACTGCAAACGAACATTATCGATACGAACTTCTTTTATCATTCTCAGTTAATTTTAAATTATGGTCTGAAACTCATTTTGAATTCCACTATATACGAACCTTTAGGCTCCTCTTCGAATTCTGAATAATTTAGTACCATCTTCCATTTTTCAACAAATGAAGAATTTACAATTGCAAAAACTGAATTGGTATCCTTCAATTTTCTCAATCTCCCTGATCGTCACCACTTCATCTCGTTTCAAAATTACTCCTGGTGAGTGACGCTCTTGTGCTGGCTGTAGAACATTAAATCCTATATCAAACCAGATTCTCTACAAGTTCTTTTTCAAAATTTCCATGTTCGTCTCATCCAAGTGTCAGAGCTTCTCTTCGAAATGAAAACGCGCAATTTTGGCCTATATGGATCAAGATATTCACTCTTGGACTTAGTCTTCTTGTCAATGTCAAAATTCCACGATTAATCGTCAAGTGACATTCTCATAACAACTTCTGTGCGATATCTCTAATATTTTATATAACATTTGTATTTTCTTGCATTCAAATGTTTGTATATTTGCTTATATCTAACGGATATAATAAATTTTGCTTATATTTGAACGTATCTTTCATTGTATAGTATTTTGAATTTTGTTTATATTTTGAATATTGTTTTATATTTTGTGCTCTTTACATTCCAATGTTTGTATATGTGCCTATGTCTTCGGATAATCAGATATGCCTATATTTGAATGTCATTGCCATTATATATTTATTTTTATTATTTTTAGTCATTGACATGTTTTACATGTTTGGGCGCTTTTTCGAATGCCCCCAAATATGTATGCATTTGAAGAATAATATTTCTTTTATATTATGTATTTATATACTTTATTACTCCGTGTTTAACGTGGCAATTGTAACTATTTGTATAATTTAAAAATTTATATTTATGTTCGTACTTATGCCAAGATTTTCCTAAACAAAATTTTGACATAAGCATGTAACAAATTGCAAAAAAGGCTTTCCCACTGCCTTATTGGACATCCTCACCCATTTTCTCTCCCACTCTCTTCTCATACTCAGTTGGACTCATTACCAACTTGCTTGCTCCTAAGAAGAAAGAAATCCAAATTACAAGGAAACTCAATTTTCAAGCAAGGGAGGTAAACGCAAGAAAAGTCTGTGACTGCTCATCGAAACTTTAGAAGATAAAAGAGAGAATCTCAATAAAGGGAAGACTGTTGTTATTTATATTCTATTGAATAAATCATCATTTGTTTATGATTTTTTAATCATTATACAACTCATTTAGAGGCCTATATAGGAACTAAAAAATATAATATCCACTTTTAAGAAGGGCCCCTATATATATATATATATATATATATATATATATATATATATATATCCCCTTTTATATATATATATATATCTACTATATACTCTTCTATATATATCTACACATGTACATATATAAACCTAAGTCTCCTATATATATATATATATATATATATATATATATATATCATCTTCCTTCTTTTCCCCAAGACTGGGGGCAAGGTGCGTGACATGCATCGGAAAAGAAAAGTAGTAGAAGAATATGACACAAGTCGAAAAGAAAGCCCAGTATTACCGCTCCCTCTATAGACCTATTAGTGAGAACTCGCCGCAGTCAGAAAATCCACCCTAGAGCTTTATGGGACCGCGACGGACCCTCACTATGGCATTTCGTCAAGTGTAGGGTTCCTCTCCTTGCCCAGGTGGGCTACAACTATACCTCACAAAACCCCGCCATTCATTCCTATTATGCACCTTTATTCTCACCTCTGCCAAACTCACATTTCTCTCATCCAGACATTCCTTTACTGACTCAATCCACTTTTTATTTGGTCTCCCAGCCGGTCGATTCCCAACACGCTCACCGCTATACATCCGCTTAACCAACCGACTATGATTCATTCCTTCCACATGACCAAACCATCTCAACGTACTTCCATTTATTCCCTCATTTATCCCTTTCTTCATACCACACAACTCTCTAATACGTTCATTCCTTATTTTATCACTTCTTCTCACACCTAACACGCCCCTAAGATTGTCCATCTGAAAACATTGAACTTTTGATCTATACCTCTTATTCCAGACCATAGTCTCACTACTATACATTAACACAGGTAACAACATACACTCATGGAAGACCCTAGCACACTCAAGACTTAGTCCTTTCACATCCATCAACGATTTAATTGCACCAGCCACCTTCCTGCCATTCACACTCTGCATCATCCGTTCACTTTTCATCCAACATATATCCTAAATATTTAAACTCAGACACTTTGTTCAACTGCTTTGCCATCTAACACAACTTCACCAGGAATGTCTTCATATAAGCCATAACCTTACTCCTCCGTTTACTTTCAAACCTCTCCTTTTACACACCCTGCAAATCTCTCTATATAATCTCTCAAAACTCACTTTAATTCACACACAAACCAGTATTCACATACTCAAAAGAATTTAGACACCCCTCCTCCCTCCATTCTCCATCATTCTAACTTTATTTCCTGCCACCCCCATCTCTAATTCTTTCATAACCCCACCCATATACAATTGAATAACCAAGGAGACATAACACATCCCTGCCTCACTCCGCTATTAATATTAAACCAATCACTTCTGACACCATTTATTCTTATGCACGCTTCGGTATCCTCATACATACTTTTGTTCCATTCAGAGCCACCACCAACACCATTATATTAACTAACACCTGCCATAGGGTTCCCTATTAATCCTATCCTTACGCCTGTTGCAAATCCATAAAACCTAATACAATTTCTTCTTCTCCCTCATTTTTCTCAATCATTTTGTTTCAGTAAAGATTTGATCCACACATCCTCTACCACTCCTAAACGCACCTTGTTCTTCACCAATCAGTCCATCAGTCACTCGACGAACTCTTTCGACCAAAATACCAGCAATATATTTTCCCTACAACACTCAACAAACTAATTCCCCTATAATTCCCACAGTTCCCCTTATCTCCCTTACCCTTATATAAGGTTACTATTACTGCTCTCCTACAATCCCTCGGAACTATTCCCTCCCTAAACGCTTTATTGCACAACTTCCAAACCCAACCAATCACCATCTCGCCTCCATTCTTGATCAGTTCACCAGTAATTTCATCTATGCCTGCAGATTTACCGTTCTTCAACTTTCTCACTCTACACATTACCTCCTCTTTGCTAATGACTTCATCCCCAAAATACCTATTCCATCTTGCACCAATATTTCCAATATTATACAGGTTTTTGAAGTGTTCTTTCCACACTCCCCTCACATCCATTTCCTCAGTAACAAAAGCACCATCCCTATTCATTATTCGAAGCAGGTTCCTCTTATTTTCATTCTTAACCTCTCGCGCTTCCTTCAAGAAGATCTTCCAATTCCCTTATGTGAGTACATTCTCTTAAACTGTTCTTACCTCTTCTTTTCTCTACGTGTGCACCTTTTAGTATTTCTTTTTTGATCCTTATATACTTCCAAACATCTTTCTTTTGAAAATTCATCATCATTGGCGTTTAGTACACTCAACCACTCTTCTTTTTTACTTTTAACCACTTGCATCACCTCTTCATTCCATAACTCATTGTTAACATTCTTACATAATACTTTAGCACATCATAACCTTACTTTTGCCTTTAACTCTTCCTTCATTTTGCTCCAGATTTGTTCAGTTTCAACTTGTTCACAATCTACTGATTTACTTGAGAGCGCTCTTACATACTTATCCTTATTACCTTGTTCACTCAACTTCTCACTCTTAATTCTACCCACTTCCTTCCGTATCACCTTGCTCTAACTTAAATTTATACAAAACAACGGAATGATCAGATAATCCTATTCCTAATCCCCTCACTGATTTAACATCCAAAACATACTTCAACATCTCCTTCTTCACCAACATTAAATCAATCAAACTTTTCACTTCGAGACCATCTTTACTACCTATACCAACTCTAGTATACTTATACTCTTGTGTTTTTTTTTTTTTTTTAAAGTATTAACCTAATATATCTTTAACGGAATCAGTGACCTTCCTACCATTCTCATTTTCTCCCGACATCCCAAAACTACCCGTTATACCATCTCTTTTTTGGGATATCCTATCCAACCATTTAGGTCACCCAACAAAATCAATCTTAAGCTCCTACTCACCCCATCCAAAGCATCATTCAGATTATCCCAGAAAATCGTACTCTCTTCAACATTTCCCTCAGATGGACCATACGTCCATATATATATTTCGTATATATATATATATATATATATATATATATATATATATATATATATATATATATATATATATATATATATATATATATATATATATATATATATATATATATATATATAAATATATATATATATATATATATATATTTCAAATGGTCTAAGTGGGTTTGAACCCTTACCCCTTGAGATGGTACTCCAGTGTTACTCGAGACCTGATTGGCTAAAGGAAACCCATCATTTTACCTTAGCTTCCCAAGAGGAGCGAAGGCGTGTCTTGGACACCTAA
>JABUQX010088693.1:30000-96411 GCA_015478945.1 Trachelipus rathkii
ACTACCTTGAGCAATAAAACACTTTCAAGGAAAAAAAGTCATTTCCATTTAAACATAACCTTCTGGGCAAACAGTTATATCACAGAATAGATAGCCTTATATGGTTCAGGCATATTTTTCCAAACTATACAAGACGCAGATGGAGGTCCCATATTCACCTTCTGTTTAATGCTATAGCCTGATTTAATATTACATCCCTCCATTGCAACGCAGCACTTTTTACCTTAACATATCCACACAAACATCACCCAAATTAATCTCTAACACATTATATCAACGCATATACTTAGTCGAAAATAACCTCTTACTCATAACACAGAAAACCTTTACTCAGATCGTAATCGCCTAGAATCTTCAGGCATATTGGCAAAATTAAAACTGAAAAAGAAATCCATCTACTCGTGCAATATGCTACAATGAATTTGAAAAGAAGAACATTTAGGAATCAACCAAAAAAGTACATTCAAAAATATTATTTCACTGAGAAAGCGGTCACCCGTTTCAGGTATCTGTGTGGACTTGCCATTAGGATGGAGCTGGGGGTGATAGTGAAATAAAGAAAAATAAGAAGATAGGGAGTGAAAAATGTTCTAAGCATGGAATAGGAGTATTATGTTGCCTGTTTAGAAAATACTGAAATGAACTACATAAAATATAATAAAATAAATAAATAAAAAAAAAAGTTAAAAGATGAAAATCTCCAACTAAACGTAATAACTACTTTTATTTTTATTTATTTATTTTTTTTTTTTTTTGGCCTAATATTAAAAGAATGAGATTAAAGAGATGAGACTTCAAACGTAGATAAATATAGAGAAAGAGATAGATAGAGATAACTAGAGGCAGAGAAATTATGAATGAAAAGAAAATATAAATGATCGTCAAATAACGAGCCAAAGGTATAAAGATCTGAAAAGATAAATTAAGGCCAATTGTTACAACATTCAAATTTAATCATCCATAAATACTCCCATCAAAAGCCCACGTGTAATTCGGAAATAATATCAAAGAAACGTTAGAAATTGGGGCAATTGTTCATAATACATTCATTTGCTTTTTAAAATTTCATCAAAAGTAATAAATTTATATATTTTTGGAAATATGCTTATACCTGAAGTATATTATATGAATTATTATTTGTTCGCTTTTCTATATTATGTGATAAATACATGAAAAACAGATCAGCTTTAATATAAATTTTGCTATAAATAGATAGAGAGACAGAAAGATAAAGAGAAAGAGAGATGAAAATTTTTATTTGTGTATGTGTGTGTTCTTTTCCAGATGTAACCTTAAGTGAAATAAAACCTGAAGCCTACATGAAACCCACCAAGGTTGGATGAGAGCAAACAATTTATGTTCAAACTTAAAGGCATTTTAAGGTATACAGCTTAATATGATTTTGGTAAAAGAAGGACGATTGTAGCAGAGGATGAGTGTATCAGCCATTACCAAAGGAGTACATGAAACACTAAACATTAAGGTTATATTTGATGTCAGAAAGAATGACAGAAAAATAAATAAGGCTTTGCGTAGAGATGAACATCAACAGTTCCTTCCCCAGGGAAAGGTTTGCACTAGATATTTCAAAAGTGCAGTGTTGATAAGTTCGAAAAGGGCTCCATGAGAGAAAAAAAAACAGATGTGTGCATGCTCCATATAATAATAAATGACATCCGTATAAAGAGCAATTACCTTCAGATGTGTAAAAATATGTAAGCAGGGTAAGTGCCTCAGAAAACGTACTCTCTTTCAAGCTTATTTAGTGTGAGAGACAATGCGATCCTTTTAATGAAGATTACAAGGAAAAGAGATATCTAATTGTCAGGGATAGAGAAAGATTCACGTAAAATGTTTTAAAAATAATTGCTGCTGATGTTGGAATATTATGTCTCATATATATATATATATATATATATATATATATATATATATATATATATATATATATATATATATATATATATATATATATATATATATATACTATATATATATATATATATATATATATATATTTATATATATATATATATATATATATATATATATATATATATATATATATATATATATATATATATATATATATATATATATATATATATATATATATATATATATAACTCTTTACTATATATATAAATATTTATCTATATATCAATAACTGCTATATATATATAAATATATATATATATATATATATATATATATATATATATATATATATATATATATATATATATATATATATATATATATATATATATATACTACAATATATATATATATATATATATATATATATATATATATATATATATATATATATATATATATATATATATATATATATATATATATATATATATATATATTTTTTTATATATATATATATATATATATATATATATAATATAATAATAATAATATATATATATATATATATATATATATATATATATATATATATATATATATATATATATATATATATATATATATATATATATATATATATATATATATCACTAGATTCAGTGAATTTTTGAGTCATTAAAGGCAACCATGTTTTCTCTACCGTAATAAGGAATATTAATTATCAAATAGAATGTGTGTTGGTAATAAAGTCGGATAGATTATCATCAATTTAGTGAAAGCAGAACGACAATAGATGATTGAACAGAACCTCAAGGAGCACCGCTAATTTGATGAATTTAAAGTAAAGAGGAAGAAAGATATATGTTTGAAACTAATTTTTTTACTAGACTCAATCGATATGTCCAATTTCTCAGAAAAAAACTTAAAGGAAAGCTCAAGAAGAGAAATCCAAGAATCAGGGAGAAGGGATAGATCAAATCGAGCGTTACTCACTGAAATCCTACTGCCGATCTGAAAAAATATATTTGAAAAATTGTTTCGAAATCTTTTGATGAATAATAAGATTAGAAATCTTTACACCAAACAGATTAACCCAATAAGACTATATAGTATGAGGGTTAAGAGGGGAGTAGTGTACATCAGATCAGAGACTGGATTTGGAGGTTAACGGCTCCGGTGCTCCTTATAGGATAGCGGTATCGACTTTTCGTCAGATCATAATGTATATTTTATTCCGCTGAGTTCGATTTTGAGATCTATGATTCCAAAATTTGAGGGTGGGACCTCCTTTTGGGGTTCGGAACCCTTTTAAGCCCCTCCCCTTTTTGCTTCCCGCTTTTTTAAGTGAGGTTGCGGTTATCGTATCCTCATCAAGCTTGCTACCCCAACGATTGGTGGTGTCGCCTGCCTTGTCCAGAGTTTTCGCGCCGCTACGCCCAATATGTGATGAGGCTGAGCCCGAAAACATGGAAATGCTCGTAGATTGATGAAATTTGGCGATTGCATAGAAGAGGATGAATGAATTAGAATCCGGATACTGAATTAAGCGTCGGATCAAATGAGCCGGTGTGATGCCGAGTTAGTAAACGTGTATTTAACACCATAATATCGGGGTTAATGTATATGGTTTTAAAGACGTAAATTCCGATTTTGATGGTTTCAGAACTCTCAAAGGTGCCTGAGGACCCCTTAGAGGGAGTTCCCAATTGAATAGCCCAGAATGCATGGTAGAGGAAGATGAAGGAAGATGGAGGACGGAATAAGAAGAAGAAAAGGAAGAAGTCTCATATGTCGGGGCAAATGAGTAATTGTAGGTGTCCGCGCCGGAGCTGTTGCGGTGCCGGTACGGTTCCGAGTTAGTAAATATATACTTAACACCCTAATATTGGTGTTAATGTATATGTTTGTAAGAACGTAAATCTCAATTCTAAGGGTTTCAGAACCATCAAAGGTGTCTGAGGACTCTCCCTGGAGGGGCCCTAATTGAAAAACATGTATACCGTAACAGATGAAGATGGAGGACGGAATAAGAAGGAGGAATAAGAAGCCTCATATGACGGAGCAAATGAGTGATTGTAGTGTCGGCTCAACCGGTGTGGTGCCGAGTGAGTAAACATGTACTTAAGACCATAATATTGGTGTTACTATATGTTTTCAGGACGTGAGTCTCAAATTTTGAGTTTCGAACCCTCAAAGTGAATGCAGGGGACCCTGAGGAGGTTTCAGCTTGAAAAAAGAAAAAAAAGCACAGAGTGCATGACAGAGAGATGGTTGGAAGACGGAATAAGAAAAGATGGAGTTAAAGAAGACGTCTCTTGTGTCAAAAACAAATGAGCAATTGTATGCAATGGTGCCGGATACCGGTGCTGGCGCTAATGCGGAGCCGGGGTAGTGAAGATACCGTTTAATAATACATGATACTGGTATCAATGTATATATTTATGGGCCACGTAGGAACGCCAGATAACATATTTCAGAACTCTCCAATGATGTCTTTGAGCCCCGAGAAGGGTGGGTTCCCAGCTTCAGAAAAGCCCAGAGATGCATAGCAGGAAGAATTGCAGAGAATGCATGAAGGCAAAAATGACGAGAAGGTTGTTAGTAGTTCCAGAGGAATGAGAAATGTATTGTCTCTATTTAGAGATAGGGATAGATCCAAAAAACAGGGTTTCGCCCTTAAAATGGAATTTTAACGGTAATAAGCTGTTAAATACATAGACGATCGCTCTAGCAACACCCCTATGTAGCACACATATATATGAAACGTAACACAGAGAACGTACGTGATATACTCTTAGGCAAACACAGTAGCGTAAATATTGTTTAAATATGAATCTCCAACACAATTTATACATAACTGGCCAAAATCTTTGATATTTCAGCCCTAACAATCTCTTATTACTAAGAAACCAGTTCATTTGCATCCCAAGTCTAACATTGATCTAACAGTAACCCTGGCTCATATAACTTATTAGATTAAGGCATCTCTCTCCCTCTCTCTTTCTCTCTCTCTCTCTCTCTCTCTCTCTCTCTCTCTCTACTCTCTCTTTCTCTCTCTCTCTCTCTCTCTCATCTCTCTCTCTCTATATATATATATATATATATGTATATATATTTATTTATATATATAAAAATACTTTGTATATATATATAATATGTATATATATAATATATATATATAAGTATATGTATATTTATATACCTAATATAATATGTATATATATATACATATCTAATAATATATATGTATATATATATAATATAACTATGCTCAATATATATATATATATCTTTCTCTGTAAAAACATAAAATGTTTCATAAACCTTTTAGCAAAATAAATAAAATGTTATGAAAAAAAGTTTTAAAACAAAAATGAAACTATAAATGTAGAATAATATTTAAAATTAATAAGTTAAGAAAATTTAACTGCATTAGTTAAGTATTCGTCGATGTTGCTCGAGAGAGAGAGAGAAGAAGAGAAGAAGAAGAGAAGAAGAGAAGAAGAAGAAGAGAAGGGCTCCCTTAATGTGGTTTTATGAGGCTAGGTTACGATTAATTTAGGCTATGTATTAGTCTGGTTAGGTAATGTAGATTAAGTTGGGCTGAGCAATGCAGCCTGGTATCGAAATGTGTTAGTGTCTTCTTGCTCAAAACACCCAACTCTCATTCTTGTTCATAAGAGTATAACTTATAAGTTCTCTGTAAACTACGTATATATATATTTGCTGAAACATAGGGTGTTGCTATTAATCTATGTGTTAATAACTTGTACCATTAAACCCATATTTTAAGGCAAAACGCCGTTTTGGGATTCGGTCCCTATCTCAAATGAATACTTTACCATTTCTGATTTATCTGGAATCATCATCATCCTTCGTCATTCTGTCTTCTCTTATGCAATCATTATCCTGAGAATTACGTTGGAAAAGGTATGGGAATACAACAAACGAGCATATATAGCTTTCACAGATCTGAATAAAGCTTTCGATTCAGTGCCTAGAGAGAGACTGTGGAGAGTGCTGGAGAGAGAATATGCAGTGAGTAGAAAGTTAAGAGGAGCTCTGGAGAGTTTGCATAGGAATAGTAAATGTAACGTAAGAACAGAATATGAGAATAAAGAATGGTTCGAGGTGAGAACAGGGGTTAAACAAAGAAGAATACGGTCACCAATTTTGTTTGTATCTTATGTGGAGGTAGTGATAAAGAAGGTGAGAGAGAGGATGTTGCAGATTTGGATGATGATATTTAAGCATATGCCGAGTACTTGGCTTGCTGGAGCGAAGAAAGAGACAGGTTGTGAGAGATAGTGATATATTTTGCGAATAGGCTTAGACAAGCCAGTTTGACTATGAACACATAAAAGACGAAGATCATGGTGGTCAGTAGAGAAGGAGGAGGGGTAGAGCTGAGAATAGAGGTGGAAGGGACAGATAAAGATGGTGGAGAAAAGTAAGTATTTGAGTGGAGTATTTGTAAGAGAGGAAGGAAATGTACAAGATATCACAAGTAGGATAGCTCAGTATGGGGGAGCTGTAAGAACAGTGTATCCCATACTGAAAGATAGACGAATGAGTGTGGAGGTAAAAAGGGAGGTATTTGAGGATGTGTTAACACCGATTTTACTATATTGGGCCGTCATATGGAGTTCGACCACAAGAGAGCATAGTAGAATACTGTCGGCGGAGATGTACATTTTGAGAGAGATAATGGGAAAGACTAGAATAGACAGACAGAGAAACGAAAGAATGAGAGAGGAGGTTGGAGTGAAGGTTATATTGAATAAGATAAATGCAGCCAGATTGAGGTGGTGTGGACACCTGGAGAGGAGGCAAGATGGGAGAGTGGTCAAGAAGAGATGGGAGTGGAGACCCGAGGGAGCGAGACCAAGAGGAAGACCTAGGAAGAGATGGGAGAGTTCAGTGGAAGATTCATTGAGAAGACATGAAATTCCTTCGAATGCAGAAGCCGAGGAAAGATGGAGTCTTGGAGGATAGAGGAAGTTTCTGAAAAGTGCTGGCCGCGCTGACAGGACCTTGACCCTTCCTAGCAGCCAGGTTATAACATATATATATATATATATATATATATATATATATATATATATATATATATATATATATATATATATATATATATATATATATATATATATATATATATCTATATATTCTTTCAACAAATGAATTTATATGACTTTTTACTATTCCTTAGCTCTCTCTCCCTTTCTCTCTCTCTCTCTCTCTCTCTCTCTCTCTCTCTATATATATATATATATATATATATATATATATATATATATATATATATATATATATATATATATATATATATATATATATATATCTATATATATATATATATATAATAAATACTTGAGAGTTACTCCCATTAAATATTTTCTTTATTTAAACCGTTTTCTATTGTTGAATTCACGATTAACTTTAAATAATATTTCAAGTTATTCTTTTTTTCTTTGTGTTTTTTTAAAGTATTTTAGTAATATTTTTATTATTTATTTGTTTTATTAAATATATTTTTATAAAATATTATTTATTATGTATGGTATTTAAACATATCATTTATAAACATAGTATTTATAAACAATTTTATACTATATAACAACTGATATGATATCCGCCAATTGATTTGAGCACGAATTAGTGCTATTTTCAATGTGTTGAAAGCTTTATTTAATAGTAGATATTCTTCCTTTTCGTTCAATTTTGCATAATCTTTTATATTTATCACATGTAATAATTTCATTTATTTGACCAACTTCCTCCAAAAAATATGAAAGTATTATCGTAACATTATGAAATTTGCAAAAATAGATCGTTTCTATAATGTCAACTCGTGCAATATATATATATATATATATATATATATATATATATATATATATATATATATATATATATATATATCTATATATATATATATATATATAAATATATATATATATATATATATATATATATATATATATATATATATATATATATATATATATATATATATATATATATAACATATATATATATATATATATATATATATATATATATATATAATTCCATTTTTTAGTTGAAGTGAATGCACTTTATGAGTCTTATTAATTTCACAAAATGAATGGAATAAATTTTTCTTTTTAATTTATAATATTTTCCAAACCATGATTCAATAAAATGTACATACAAGTGTTTGGGAAATAATAATAATAATAATAATAAGATTAATAATAACTATATATAATAATAATAATAATAATAATAATAATAATAATAATAATAATAATAATAATAATAATAATAATAATATTAATAATAATAATAATAATAATAATAATAATAATAATAATATTAATATTAATATTAATAATAATAATAATAATAATAATAATAATAATAATAATAATAATAATAATAATAATAATAATAATAATAATAATAATAATAATAATAATAATAATAATATTAATAATAATAATAATAATAATAATAATAATAAATTTATTTTAGCTCTTCCTTCATTATACTATCTTCTGTATAATAACATATAGATTAACAATAAATTTACTTATATATTTTTTAAAATAAAAATATTAGTGAATATAATTGTAAAAAATGAGGAGTGAAATAGTTATGTCCTTGCTTGTTGGTAAAATGTATTGCAAATTCACAAATTTAGTATTGAAACATTAAAAAGAAACAATATAGATTGTTTCTTTAAACAATGTTAATATTTCTTGCAAAGGGGACATGTTAATATGGATGTGAAGCTTGACAATGTACCTTGATAAGGTCTCTATAAATCTTATTTTATGTCCGCGTTCCATCACAGATTCTTGACATTAAAAATAACCAACTAAAATCATATTCACATGTCGTTCGGAACTGGTAGCTGTTAACAATCATTATCCTCGCCATTGCCTTTGTTGTAGCAACTCGTGGAAATAATATTCCACAGCATGGAATGCTCAACCAGAGAAATGGTATATCTACATTTTATGTATGGTCGAGCGAACGGCAATTCAAATTTGATTCATCGATTGTACGCCGAATATTACACATATCAGTAATGTCAAAAGAAGGGAGAATATTCGTCAATACAAAATACTTTAAACACCGCATTGCTTCAAGTCGTGCTGCAAAATATATCCAAACATCAGATGTAGACTAGAACGTGTTGGACAGCATGCAGTGATGAAGATTCTGAACTTTGGGCTCGCATGCCATCCAAAACGTTAGTGTTGTACATATGACTGTATAGGGAACTCTTCATGGGCAAAAACTATACCAATATCATATACAGCTAGAACAAACTTTCGCCGATCTAAACTTTTGGCAGTGGGCTAATCCACATTTGTATTTATTGTTCTATTTAAGAACATGGGAAAACTTTCGAGATAATCGATTATGAATAACCACATTGATTATATCAATGGCCAGACGGAAACCCTCATGATATTAAAGAATGTCAACATCATCAAACATTTGTATGTAATGCATAGGCTGCTATAGTTGGTGATTATCTGAAAGGACCAACAAATTTGCCAGACTAATTAACCGGACAGTCTTACAGCCAGTGTTTAGAGATGATCTGCCGGAATGAAAGGAAGACAATCTTTGGTTTATGGAATATAGGGCTCCAACACTACATAGTTTGGTTGCTAGGAAGTATCAAAACGATGCGATTCTGAACTGTTAGATTAGTAGAGGAGGATCGATAGCGTTGTCTGCACGCTTTCCTGCACCCATTGACTTTTTATTTTATGACAATTGCGAGGTATATTACATGATACACCAGTTTCCACAACAGACTTTATAGGCCACAGTATAGACCAAGGGTTCCAAGTTATAAGGAATACACCTGGAATTCTTAAACGTATGACGATGTAAGGTTTGTGTTGCTGCATGAGGACGTCGTTGTGAGCATCATCTGAAAATTTCCAATTGCTTTCCTCTATCTTTCATATATATTTGCATTATCCAAGTTTTTTTTCACATTTCTAACATCAAAACCTACTTAGATTCAAACTTTGTACACGTGTTTGGTCATTACAGTGGTCTAGGCAATAAAATGTAGAAAATTATGGTATGTGACCTACAAATGTGTACATATTTGAGCTACAGATCCATATTATATGTTCCTTGCCAGAAGTTCCCACAGTAGCTTCCCGACATAGACCTACTCACACAATGTACTGACACATTACAACATTCCTATTATCAGTTTGGTACCAATTTTAATTAGCTCTAACTTTTGGGTTGTAAATGACTAATACAATTGTATGTTGACAGTTTTTCTTTGTTGGAGCAAGTGGATACTTTCCAAATTATTTGACCAAGGCAAAATTCTATTTATTGAGGATAATAATTTTATTTTATTTCTTTCTACACTAATGTTATCTCCAATAGAAAAATCTTAGCTTCTGCATTAATTTTGATCATATACTTTACCAAGCGAGACTCCCCGTGTAAGGACAAAATCTTCGCATCTTTAACCACCCACCTTTATAATCTCATCCTCTTTGTGGTATAACTTATGTCCGTCTTATCATACACCGCCCATTGTAATAAAACATTTTATAAAATATTTAGAACAAGATATTTTCCTCATAATAAAAAAGCTATGGCACCCCAGAGAAATTGCCCAATTAGATTTATGGTATAATAAATAAACTATGAAAACATAAATAAAGCCCTCTTTACCTTACTTGTGATTGTCATGTATATTATATAATAGATCCTTTCCTATTTCATCAACTATTATTAAATTATTTCCAAACATTCAATAAAATTAAATATTTGATTTCCTCTTAATAAACAATCGTTTTATTCAAATCTCAAAATAATATATCTATATGGAATCCAAACCTCTATTCAGGCAAGACTCAAATATTATGTCTCGTTGCGTTAGCATCATAATATCACATCACCCCCTATTAAAAAATGAACCAAAATTCACTAGAATTTTTCAGCACAGATTTATTAGAATACTATTAATATTATTAATAAAGATAAATTTAAATAAAACTTATTAATGACTTTTTTATACCTCTCAATACGTTTGTTAATTACAACTGAATATGTTTAATTATTAGCTGATTCTTTAGTTCATTCTAAACATGAATTTCACAATTTATCAAAACCACTAATGATTATGTACATTCTTTCGTATCAATTTCCACAGAATATTTTAACAATACTCAAACTGAACATATGTCAATAGATACATCCATTAAATAAAAATAGATATAATACTATTTTTACGACTTTTATTATACATAAACGTGTCAATTCCAAAAACCCTACTTTTTAATTTAAATAATAAATTCGAATTTTTTTCTTCACGAAGTAATAAATTATCAGCATATATCTTGGACACATCTTACTTAGATAATTCTTTGTATACTCAAATCTATTTTACTGAACAAATTCAAAAAAAAAATTCAAAAAAATTTTTAAAAAAATTTCTTATTAGTGTACACAACAAAAAACTTATCTATTTAAAAAAGATGCATTCTGCCACGAATAATTTTTTTTTTCATAGATTACGTTATCGAACAAATAAAAAATATATATTCCATAATTTCATTGCTTAAAATCCACAATAAAAAAAGGCGATTGGAAAAGTGACAACGCTGGAACAAAACCACCAAAAAATCAAAAATACTTCTCATCCATTGATTAATAACCTTATTATTTACCACATCTTTAAAAATATAGGCCAAATCTTATTTAATTCTATAGTATTGAATATAATGTCTACTTCGTAATAGATATTATAAATATAAACATACTTAAAATTATTTTTTGTTATATTTTTATTATTATTTTTTTAATCACGTTTTCACATATATGATGAAAAGAATGTAATTTCCAATTAAAAACCAATGGAGTTTAGTTGTGAATTCCAAAAAATAAAAAATTGAAATTAATTAAATTACTTCCAATCTTTCAGCTATAATGATAAATAAGCATGCTTAAGATGATTGATTTTCCCTTTATTCATATATGTAATAGTTTATTAGTTAGACAAAACATCGACAAGAATTAAATATAAATATAACTAGAGAGATCTAATTATAGACAGGTACCAAAACTAATAATGCTAACCTAAAATGAGATCTTCTTGATTTAATTTAATGGTCTCTAAAAAATTTTAGCATCCCTTAAATAAATAAAAAACTATAAGAATATGACAGGCACGACGAGTACGGAAACCACACAAACAATAAGTGATAAGCTCAACAGAGAGTTATTTATATAGATAGTTGTACTTTTCTAATGTGTGTAAAGAATTATTGTACAGTGTGAAGTTGTCATATGAATAGGGTAACAATTGCGGCTTTCTATTAATAATTATTATTATCTTATTTATTATTTAATTTTATGAGTAAGTTGGATGGCATGAACATATTTTTAAAGGCTGAAATTATTATTGCATGATTATTTTCATGATGCACTTCTAATTCATTATTTTCATTGCTGACCTGGACCAAGTCTGATAAAAGTATAACTCATGCGACTTTTGCTTATAATTGATCCTCAAACATTTCCTCTCTTATCTCAGTTAATTAGCGTTATTTACTTTAATTTTTCCATCATATGATTCGTGTTGAACTAGCAATAGGTATATAGTTTCAATGAGCAGACTGTCTCTTCCTTAACTAAGCGGAATGAGAAGTATCAAATGCCAGATGTCTCAATTGACTCGTCACGGCGACCTCTGTAATTTACTTATTCGATTTCCTAAAATATCGATATCATTTCAAATTAAATGTTGAAGTCTTTCTGAAAATTTTGAGCCCATTGAATACTGTGACTCGATCAACGTTTGCTTTTTAGACTTTTGTCTTAGCGCTTCCGCGATGCGGCTGCTTCGAGTAGACTGTGATTAATAATATTAGTGACTGTTCTTTTATTACAAATATTATGTATAAAGAACGATTGGAGAATAATTTATTTAACCTCTATGGTTGTACTGAGACACTTATTAACTACTATGGTAATTTCTTCGTATCAGCGCCCAATGCACACCCGATTCTTTATTACACTAAATTTAATTATTACCGAGTTCTCCTTTGTCAAATTTCATGCAACAAACATAAGTGTATAACATAGTAACAATAATAAATAACCTACTAGCGTATACATTTATTATTAATATTATATTACTATATATATTAAATTATGAGAAGATTAATGTATCAACTTGAATCAGTGGTCACAATTAATATATCCGCCGAATGGCGTTTCTTTAATATATATATATTAATTAAATATAATAATATTAATATAATATATATAAAAAAAATATAATAAATATTAGTATTAATAATCTACTAATATGACTATATTAATAAATAAATATTAACTAAACATATTCATTAATAATATATAGTAATATAACATATAAATAAATTAAAAAGTATAAGACATATAACTTATGATGCGGATAACTAAACCTACTATTAAATATAATCTTGATCTTGTTAGATGAAACAATATAGGTTGTATTGGTAAAATGAAACACTAACCTTCTTCACTGAACATAAATACGCATTGTGTTGACAAACCATTCCGATACTTTTAATATACGCACGAAGACATGACATCCTTAAGAACATTTCCCGAATTAATTATTCTTATTTAAATAAATTATTTATGGGTTAGACTGTTATCATCATAGCAGAGCCAAATGTTCTCATATTAAATTAATTATAAACTTCGTAGAACCCTACACATCCTAAAGAAACGGACCCGATATCAAATCAAACACCGGCCTGAATATCTCCTGAATTAATTCCATACTTTTGATTTAGTATAAAAGGTGGTGTGAATATAAATGGTAAACTCACTTGAACAGGCTTTAGATGCCAAAGCGTTCTGAGAAATTTAATCTAGAAGATAGACTTGAAAATTTATACAATGATGCTAGGTATATTTGTCTCCCATCTAATTTAACAACCCGAAACTAAATATAATTTCATGAGCTTTATTAACTTCTAAACAAATAAATAAAAAGAATCTCGACCCAATATTCGCTTTCTTGTAAAACCTGCCCAAGGTCACACCAGATAAAAATAAATAATTAAAGAAAGCAACACTATATCTCAACGTGTTAATTTTAGCTCCAACTTCAAATACCATAAATAAATTAATAGAAATAAATAAATATTAAAAAGATCCAATCTAATTCTCTTAGACAATTATCCAATTAGAAACATAATAATTATAATTTAAAAATAACATATGATCACCTCATATGAATGATTAAGCTATTTTTCTTTTATTACTATAATAATAAGCTATACTCTCAATAAAGTATTAATTACTACTCCCATTAGAAAGTTATATAAACACGCCAAAGAATACAGTTTATATGTACCAAAAAAGAGTGTACTTCAGGTCTCATCGAACGCCCCTCTCCGGGGACGACAATGTGCGTTTTAGTACATGTCCAATACGTAACCACAATTAAATAATGAATTGAGATTTTGAAGTATTAAGCATTATTGCGCGCGTAAACTCATTCCCCTCCCTCCGGAGGACCACTAACTCATTAAGGGTTCACTCCGGAAACACCCCTAGAGCTCCATTTATGTAATTATTTGAGAATAAAAGGTGAATATATTTTCCATCCCACCTGGTCAACCCTAATATATTATTATCTATTATATATGGTTATAATCATATATAATATATCATACTATATAAAAAATTAAAAAATTAGAAACAGACCGATAAACAAGAGCGCAGTTCTTTTAATTCAATCATGTATCAGAACAGGAGCAAGTAAGTGTACCACTCCGACCCCTCACCTACTGGCCTGTTTATGGAGAGGAGAAGACAACGTTCCTCCCACCTCTGTCTCGTTACCCTACGGCCAGACTGGAGCCGGTCTCAAAGAGCCAATGTGACAACATTGAAGAAAACAGACGAAAAATATTATAATTCTTAGTTACCTTTCGCCAACCTGCTGATCTATACTCAAAATATATTACATATATCATATATGTATTCTAGGTTTTTTTCTACAATACGTGAGTTTTGTAGATTATTTAAAAAAAATTATATAATTATTTTTTTTTCCATTATTCCATATAAACCAATTTCATTTCGTTTGAAATTTTGCATTAAATATTTTATCAAATTTTTCTTATAAGAAAAGTCATGATATATATGTTACCTACTTAGATTTTTCGAATCTACATATAGTTGTACATGCGTTTATGATACCTGGATAATTCTTTTTAGTTTGGTCCAAATTCCAATTTATTACTACAGTTCCCAGTTCACTTACTTTGAACATATAATTAATAATAATTTAATATAATAATTAAAATATTAAAAATTATTGTTCAGCTTATATGGCCACTCTAGATAATTGTTCTACCAATTATCATTAATAATTCTCATATAATTGATAATTATAAAATATATATGAAATATAATAATATTCAGAAACTATTAAGGGTTATGCTGTTATATTAAGTATACTATGTATAGTCTATTTAATAGATTTACTATAACTTAATCTCTATTTACTTAACATAACATTAATATTTGTTATAAAAATATAAAATACAATAATATCTTAATTTTGAGTAAATAAAATTTATTCATATTATTTCTTGTAAAATCCTTATGACAAGCATTAATACAAGTCTTATAAATATTTATTAAAATAATCGCAGGAATCTTTAGGGCAGAACGCAAATAGTGTCAAAATAATTAATTATATATATGTAATCACACTATTTAATTTAATTTCTTTATGTGTCTTCTGTGAAACTTCTTATCGACAGAGGATCTGTTTTTGTTTATTTTCCCCCTTTCTTGCAAAATAATTCTATTACATTAATTACTATAATTGTTGGTATTAAAAATTATTACTTAATTTCTAAATTTATTATTGCATTTGACTGTGACATTCTATGATGACAGATTCTGTTTGAACACTGCTTACTTTACAAATTATTCCACTTATATATTTAAAATGAGATTAGATACACTTAAGCTCTAGAGCACACCGTAATCATATATCGGTGGTTCGCACTTCACTTATTCTAAGAGAAATAATTGGCCTCATCGGTTGGACGCAATGACGCTGTAACAAAAGAACACTGACAGATATGAGTGTACTGCGCGCAGTAGAGAGGATCGTCCTATAGCATTGATATTTCACAGATTGATCGTATGACTATTTTGATGGAGGTCTAACTGTCTTTTTAAAGGCGCCCCCCCAGTTAGTCGCCCACCCTATATCTATATTTATCGATAACATGACTACTCAGGATAGTATTATATATTTATATATAGAATCTATTAATATATATACTTAAATAATATTTAATACTAAATATTAATATATATATATATATTATGATATATTAATTAATATTATAATAATCCTAGAATAATAGAGTAATAGATAGTATAGATCAGTATTTACATAGTATTAGAAATATGAATAGATTAAGATAGAATAGATAGATAGATAGCATTTAACATAGAGTAATATAATATATTATATAGATATAGATAATAGATATAGAGTGAAGATGAAATAAGTAGGAAGTATGAAGAGAGTGGGTAACTAGAGTAGAGTAAAGAAGAGAATATAGATAGTGACCAATGAGAGAATGAGCACTACCGATATTTCATAAAAGTAGAGAATAGGATCTATACTGCTAGTAGTGAGAAAAAAAGACCACATAGACGGATGAAGAGAGAGAGAGAAGTGTACACTACTTGACACACCGAGCCAACAATATTCCAATATTTATCTTGTACGCCGAGAGACGGATTGAAATATTATGGAACATGAGAGTCTATTTGCCGAATGTTTCGTATATCAACAAGATTATTGTTATTTCATATTTGAAAAACAAAAGCGGTTCTTGTTCTGAATTATATGACAACCGTCAAGTTTGTAGGTGCCTATTAAAGCGAGATTGACCCACCTTCCGAGGTCTATATTTAACACACTGATTTATATATCTTCTCTATACCAATAAAAGATATTAGGTACATGTGTGTAAAGTGTCCTGCGAACAATCAATGATTGATTTGACAATTTGACTAACTAAAAATTTATGAACGTATTTTTTTTCATTATTAAAAATAAAATCATTGTTTGAATTTTATAAATAAAGATGCATTATAATTTCTTTAATATTTAATCCTACTAAAAACAAATTATAACGAATAAAAAATAATAAATAGTTACACACTAACTGCAAGGTTGTCAAAAAAAAGTGTGTGCGCAAACCTGCAACCAGGCACTGAATCGCACCCTGATGTCAGTAGTACTACTTTAAATATAACCTATAATAAACTAGTAGTTCCCTAATATGAGTATCAATATATACCGTAATAAACCACAGAATTAATAAGTTATGAATATAATAGTTATAATAATATTAAGGAAATAAATAATAAAAAACCACATGGACCCAAAACTTGAATATAAACTTACAACAAGAGAATGACAATGAAAATTGTGAGAGCTTAAATTTTCATCATTTTGCCGGAGTAATTGTTTCTTTACCATTAAGTCATTTATGAAGCTAGTCCCATATGGTCGACAGGTAAAATGGCCGACATATGTTAAAAATATCTGGTTATTTAGAGTTTTTCTAACGAATCCCCCTCTCAACCCCACGGGGAATCGTTTGTGATTCTTAAATTTTATTTTTCCGAAAATTTTCTCCTTTTATGCGTTTTAAAATGAGAAAAAAGGTCTACAAGAATACCGTATTCGTTTTTATATGGAAAATAAATATGCAACATTTTAGCCTTTATTTATTCAAGCAAACATGTATATAATGAAACGCTTTTCACTCATATCTTTGAACACATCCAGGTATTCATATGCACTTCACTTTCATATCTACTAGATAAAAGCTGCATTAATGGTATGGAAAATGATATCACAGAAGTGAGCGAACGGTCCGAGGAGAAGAGAAAGGAAAATTGACCTCTAAAAACTTATCTTTAAAAGTAATGACCTATATATTTGTAGTAGATTCAAGAAAATTCACGAGGATCTGTGCCTATACAAACACCACACACTCTACGCTACGCCTCCCCCATTGCCCTTGTACACACTTGTCATGTATAACATATTTTGTGAAGTCCAAATATTATATAATAAATCGAGATATAATATATAATAATAATAAATAATAATAATAATAATATTAATAATAATAATAATTAATAATAATTAATAATAATAATTGAATAATATAATAATAAAATAATAAGCATTTTAATAATGACCATATAATATTAGTTCCAATTTAATAATGTATCTAGATACTGTATAATATATAAATATATACTATATTCTATAATACTATTAATAAATTAGCAAATAAGAAATATATATTAAAGAAGATAGCTATATACTATATATATTATAATATATTAGTAAACTATAAGTTAGGTTATGGATATCATCTCCTTTAATGTAGTATAGTAAAGATTCCTTGGCCAGTTCTGCTAAACCTAACTTAATATATTGTATATAGATAGTAAGAACTTAACCTAACTATATATTTGATACCAGTCTTATATATATATGACTACTATCATTATAACTATATAAATAATTGTAATAATAATAGTAAACATACATTAATGAAAACCAGACCCTAATATATAGGAGCAACCAAATAAAATAAGAAATATATATACAGTCACCCTTTTTAAGATATATATATATATATATAACTATATATTATATACCTAACAGGGTTCATAATATATATATATATTTGTGGTCCTTGTTAATTTAGTATGACCACCCTCGCCGAACTTTTCATGAATATCTTGCATGTGATAGTCTAAAATCATCTGAAAATAAAGAACAAATTTTATAAAAGAGACATAAACTGACTCCGAGATACATCATCTCTATGAAAAAAGTTATGAACATCGAAAAAATCTCTATTTATAAATTTATCTAACTATGAAGGAAATTATAAAATAGAAATATTGACCGAGACGACTTTCATGAAACCTTATAAGAATTTCGCCATCAAGATAGAAAGGTTAAAATAAACGCCCGAGAAATGAAACCTCGAAAACAAATTAAATAGGTGGCCCATTCAGAGCGCTCTCCTAAATTTGAATAATAAATTATAAATATACAAATAATTTTACACTAAGTACTATAATATTTTAAAAGAGTTTTATAATTGTCAGATACTTAAATTTAAAAGCTACTTAATTTCTTTTTATTATTTTCTTTCTGAGCCACTCGACGTGTCGGGGGAAAGCCTGAAGGATTCGTCAGACTGTCCCAAATCAAGTCCCTACCTATAGAGAAAATATGTTGTGTGCCATACATTTAAATATTAAATTTGCTAATTAAAATTAGATATAATAATATTAAAAGAATCCAATATATATATCGATAAGGTATATATATATATATGGACTGACTGTAAACCCATTTTGAACGCGTTAAACACAAGGATTGCCACTGGAATGCCTTTGGATTCACTGAGCCGAAGGTCAGATCTTTTGTAGAACATAAAAGAAGAGTTTATAGTCAACGTGAAAGATGCTTACCTTCACATTGACAGGGGTGAAAACCCTCCCTGTGCAATGTAAAAAAAACTCGGTCTAACCTAATGCGGTATAGAATGTAAAGGGAAACATATACGTTATATATTATATTATATATATATATATATATATTAATATATATATATATACATTATATATATATATATAATATATAATATATAATATATATATTAAATATTAATATATATATAATATATATATATATATCCATATATATATATATAATTTTATATATATATTTAATTATATTATATATATATATATATATTTATAATATATAAAATATATATATATATATATATAATAATATATCAATATATTATATATAAATATATATATATATATATATATATATAATATAATATAATAATTTATAATATATATATAATATATATATATCTTATATATATATTGGGTCATGTCAATTTCTTACGTTCTTGTAAGTTTTTGTTAGTAATAAAAGTAAAATTACCCAAGAAAAGAGCAAATACATTATCAATATTTACAGTATTGGTGAAGCCGATAAATTTTTAATTCTCTTTTAATTATTTATATTTAAGTTTTTAAACAATTTATGTAATTATGATGACATTTGTATTACTCAAAGCATGTTTTTCAAAGTTTAATTATTGTTATTTATGTTTCTTATGTATTTAATTACATTATCAGTTATCAATTAAGAGGCATTCAATATTCATACGCCTGTGTGGTCTATCGGACCTTAAGTAAACCATGGTCCTCAAAATAAATTTAGTATTGGAAAGTTTGGTAATAATTTTTATAGCAAATTTATGTGTCACATTTGGTCATTTGAACCATGATGTCTATATCCTTGGTACGATTCAATTTTGATTGCAATCTCATTTATTTAATTTTTAGTTTATATATATATATATATATATATAATATATTATATATATATACCTATATATATATAATTATAATTAATATATATATTATATATATATAATATATATATATATATATATTATATATAATAGGAGAACTTCGCTTGAAAAGGATGTTAACCGATATATATTGAACGAGCGATGTAATCGATTTTTTCGACTTATTTCAAGCTAAACTGTAAATACACAGTTTTATCTTTTTCGGTACTGTAATACCCAAGAATAAATCGCCAAGATGTCAAAGATCAGGGCCCTCGCTCAGCCGGGGACACGGGGGACTATCGTCCTCCCCTCTTCCCACCTCCGTGCTCACCCTTTAATAGAAAAGAAATAAAAGCCTTCAAAATTATTACAAAATTCCCCAATATTAACATTTAACATGCTATCAAAACATGAAGCGCAAACTTTTCCTCTTCTCCTATTGAGTTAAGTTACAACGTCACAGTGCAATGGTTAGCGATTAGGTTTCAGCGGATATTTCGATATTAGCATTTTGATATTAACATCCTTTTAAATGGAAAGTGCTATATAAAATAGTTATATATAATATATATAATTAATATATGTAATATATATAATAAATAAAAAATAAATATATATATTCTATATATATATATATAGATAGTATATAATATAATAAATATTATATTATAGATTTCAATTTTTTAATGCTCACAGTAGGTAACTAGAGAACGGCAGGTCCTAGCAGTAAAACAACAATATATATTGGAATCAGCCGAAAATTCTAAGGATGGGATTTTAACTTTTTTTTTTTTTTTTTTTTTTGAAGTAATTTTTTTTTTTTTAACTAAAGAAATACCCAGGTAATACCGAAGATGGCAGACGCGGGTCTCTCGCGCCTCCCGGGACGACGGGGACTAATTCCCCTCCCTCCGGGGATGGTCTCCGAACCCCGCTCTTTGGCTTTGGTTCGCGGTTCCCCGACCACCCCTCCGGATAGAAACATCCCCCCTCTGTCCCTCCGTCGGCTCGAGCCCCCTAATAAAAAACTTAAAAATTTCCAAAAACAAAACAAAATTATTCACCAAATAGGGGAATGATAAGGACAAATAAATAAAATAAAAAAGTTATTGTTAATAAATATATCAATTATGATTAGAAGCCTATGAGACCTTATAGACATTGGTTCTCTGATAAAATAAATAAGACTTCTATTAAAATTTGCTATAACTAGCACACTTAGGGGCTCGAGCCGAACGGGGAAACATCAGGGGGGACTTTCCATATCCCCGTAGGGGAGGGCGGCAGGAACCCGCGACAGCCCAAATTACCAAAAGAGCGGGGTTCCGTAGACCCCTCCCCGAGGGGAATTAGTCACCCCTTATTCCCCGGAGGCCGAAGACCCCCGACTCCTGCTCATCGTCGTTAGACCGTTGGGTATTCTTTAGTAAAAAAAAAAAAAAAGGCCAAAAACTTTACTAGAAAGTCTATTTAATTTATCGGAGAACCAATAAAAGGTCTCTAAATAAGTCCTTCTAATCATATTACTATATTATTAACATAACTTTTTTTATATTATTGATTTTTTACATGCTTATTGTAAATTTTTACCAGGATTCCAAAAATGTATTCCTTCCCTGTAGCTATTGTAGTTGGATATATAATTTTTTTTTTTTTTTTTTTTTTTTTTTTTTTTTTTTTTTATACATTCCAGCATTAAATAAGCATTCCAGCAATGTTTTCCGTTTTACTGTAGCATTAATTTTTTAAGATACATATGACGATTAATCGGAAATGCTGACAATATATATATATATATAATAAATTAATAGTTATATATATATATAATTATCATATATATAATATATTATAGTATATATATATATATATAAAATATATATAATAATAATATATATTATATAAATATATGATATATCTATATATATGTCATCTGACTCTTGATGATTTAATACAGTTGTAATAATAAGGAATGAATTAACCTCTTATTTCTATTTTAAAATTAAGTAAATGAATATAAATAATGGTGTCAATGTAAAAACAATTAAAATGCAAATCAATTCTTATTAACTACAATGGGCCATTCACAGAACGATAATAATAGTTGTAAAGGCTAACACTATTAATGCTATTATCGAAACACAATCTCCGGCTCTTCACGAGCCGAAGCTAATGCGACGTCCCTCTTGGTAACTTGAAGTCTAAGCTGCCTCTGCCTTCCCTCAATAATGGCAAGGCACCTCGGCTAGCAATTCAGGGCGACTCGCTTCATGAATAATGTGCCACAAGACAGATCACACGAATATTATCTCTTCAACACAACGAAATAAATACATTAAAATTTTAACAATTATCCCCTCTTTGAGTGATGTTACAGGTGTATATATCTTGTTACAAAGCTATAGGAAGTGTACAGGATTATCGTGAGGGCAGGGAGAAATCCCGTCCTCACATGTTTTTTTTTTTTTTTTTTTTTTTTTTGAGTAAAGTAACTAATGTTAGGTTATATTTTTTAGGATTACAAATTCCTATTGTCTCACATACATTGTTACACAAAATAGCATAAAAACCTTCTTAATCCCCCCTCGGGTTTTGACTCAACCTCTTCTATTACAACCTCTTCCTGTACATTTGTAAGAACATGCGGGAAGTTATTACTATCTAGATAGTGTTTGGCAAGCATCGTTTCGTCTATATATTAATTAGAGAAATAATACGATTTTTTTTTTTAGGATAAATATTCAATTCAACTACTGTCTAATTCTAAGAATTGCATCAGAATCTAAGAAAGCCCCCCTCCCCTTTTTTTTCTTCTCTCTCATCTTTTTTTTTTTATTTAACTCTATTTTCTCTGGTCCAGTGTCCCTGTCGTAGTTATTAAATTTATTTCTTAAATTTTCTACTGCCTCTTTCCCATTCTTCAAGATATAAACGTTATTCTTTTTAACCCGTAATACACCCTGAAAGGTCCCGAATATCTCTCTGAAAGTTCCACTACATTAAGCTGTTGATTCTTATTACACTGCTTGCCTTGTAGAGAATCCTTTTGGGACAAAATATCTATTTATATACATATCCTGTGTGCCAAGCCTACCATTAAAGGCCACTAATTTTTCAAATAGGCACTTTGACTTACCTTGGCACAGTGCCTCCTTCCGCAACAAGCTTCCTGGCACTGAAGGTCTGCCAACAACATAAGAACACTGAGTGACCCCTTGTCATTTATTAGGCTAATTTCTCAACAGACAGTGCCCAATGCAAAAATTTCAGGCCATTTTAACCCTTCATCTCCTAATATTCTAATCATAGATAGCACCTTAGTCACTCAGAGGGCTTGATTTAAAATTCTGCTTGCCGTTGAAACGTTTGTGAGTGCTAGGCGTCGTTGACAATCTATCTAGCCGATAGATTACATACGCAAAATAATTTGCAGTGAACTGCTCCTCCTCGATCCGAGCTGAGTCCTTTATGAGCACTCGAACGGGAAAATCGCTCACTAACACATTATAGCACCAGAGTCGACCGTCCGCCTTTTAAGGTAGCGAAGGGATACTACTAAACCTGTCGATAAAACAAGCAAATAATTGAACCCCATACTAAACGGAGCTTACACAAGTCACATAAAGGTATCCGAATATTTCTCCGAGACTTCTTAAATCACCGAACCTTGAGATATCTCCTAATGCTCTTGTCTGAAACAGATCATCACAACTTTGTATGAATTTCCTTCACTCTAGCTGAGCATAAATTGAAGGCAAAACCGCCTCTTAGAATAGTTAATAGTTGTTTAATCCCAAGTGATTTGTATTATTAGTTTCTGCCTAATACATCCACCAGAATTTTCGGTACTTAATATCTAAGCTGTCTGGTGAATATACCGCCAAAAGCAGCTCCTCCCCTATTAGATACTCCTGTACAGGCCATGGCCTCCAATCCACTATTTCACCCCTTTATTAGGTCCTCTTATATAGTCCATCAGTCTCCTGTCTATAGCTTCTCTTGAAATCTACACCACCTGAATTTTCTTCATCTTTCATTTGAACCTTTTTTATGTAAGTTTATAGTTGATCACCAAATCATCCAAAGTCATTTATCCACCACCAGCTTGCTACTATTATATGTCCACTATTATTAATATTATTCTTATATATATTTAATTAACTATATTATTACTACTACTGATATACTACTACTACTACCACTATCGCTTAATATATTATTATTTTATTATTTATTATATATATTATTATTATTCCATTATTAATTATTATTATTATTACCATTACATATTCTCATGATATTATTATTCTCATTATTATGATTATATTCATTAATAATTATTTATTATTATTAATATTTTTATATATTATCATTATATATTATAAATATTTTCCCTTATCATTATTCCTATCAGCTACGAACTTTCTACTTATGAGTATTTTTTATTACAGCGTTCAAAACTTGACATTTTACATATATAAAAATATCTAAAGAGCCTGTAATGAATATAACTAGTTAGCGACAAATATTTTACCACTATCGCGCTCCAAATTTATATAATTATTATAATACATGTAACATTATAAATTTTTGTTACTTTATTGGTTGATCTTGACAAACTGATAAAACGTGCTCTTATAGAACACTATAATTGAAAATCTAGTCACAAATGAAATATGTCTCTGATAAGGTTTTATATTATATGTAACATTTCATATATATTTCACTTCACTCACACCATCCTTGTATATTCATGCAGGAACGAGCGCTCAGATGTTACACAACAGGGACTACTATGATTCATACACACAATATAAGTTTATAACTTTTTTCCGATTTTCAAGCAAAATAATATCTTTTTTGTGTACCACTATCTGCCTCGACATTATCACCCATTCTTTCTTATACTAAAGCATCAGCATAATGGGCTAAATCCCATCCATTCTATATCCTAGCTCTCTTCACGTATTAAGCTACTAATATTCTGGTCAAATAATATATCGGCCATATATTTATATTTATAAGCTACTATAAGACCTAATTACTAAATTTTAAACTCACAATGTAATAAATGTATCAATGAGCGATTTAAATATAATTTAATAATATCCACTCGATATATAATATGAATACCTTTATGGCACCTATCATATTCGTTATTAAACAATGCACGTGATAACCCACTGTTTACTTGAGTACTATATTCATATATGAAGTGACAATACCTATATCAGTCTATTATTTAATTAATAAAGCATATTTTTGTAAACTAGTTTTATTTGGACTAGTGCAAAAGTACATCCCTTAAAACAGCTCTGTAGGCCACTTCAGCCTCGATAATGATATATTACACGGTAAAAGTAAAAGACGAAAATCTATCCGTCTACTGAAATTATATTATCTTCATCTATCACATATATAAACTTGGCTGTTAATAGTATTTAGAGCTTCAGTACTTACCTATTCATATATTAATATATAGTATACTTACATTTTTTATTTAACTACAGGGAATAGATAATAGGCATCACTACGACTATACTAGCTACTTTAGCTCGAATATGTCATCGGCTTCGAATCTCCGGCTTTATCTATCATCTACACATAGGTATATATAATATAATTATATACTTTACTATTTAGGATAGTCTGTAGTAGTTCTTCTACTTCAATATGCATTATTTCTTAGGTGATGCAATAATAATTGGTATACGTGCTATCACGAACTAGTTGGTTACGCAGATATAACATAATATCACACAACATTTTGGAGTTCTTTTAATGTACAAAGTCTGCATAATTTATTAGTGCTTTGTCATATAGAGTGCTTAGTTAGTTTAACTATATGCGTAGCGTGCCGAGAGCGAGATGCGAGAAACTACAACATGTGTGATACAATATTCATCTTTCTTCCCTCTATTTTATCATCTAGCCTTTATTGCTTAAATGTTAAGTAAAAGACATCATGTCCTGCGCTAGGAACACCGGTGACTGCGCGATATCTTAAATTATTGAGAATAACCTATAAGAGAGAGTCTTGTTTTGTTCTTCTCTCAGACGCCAATGTAACATTACATATTTTTTGGTTCATTATCAAATTTTTCAACTATAATCTTTCAACCTCTCTAAACTTATCTCTCAAACATTGCAACATGAATCTCAATAGAGTCTAGAACATGGCAATTAATATAGTCATTACAATATAAACAATATACAATACTTGAGAATCCACCAAGCATAGAATGATCAATATAACGTAATGAGGATAAGGTGCACACTAGAAAATCACACTATGTCCTTGTTTTAAAAAGTTAATAAACTGTGAGTAATATAACCAATAAGGACAGTGATAAAGGTGAATATATCTATTTTTATTGTTTCCTATTACGCCTGATTATGCAACGTATTAGTTAATAATCGACTATCTTGTGCAGTAATAATTGTCTTAAGATTACTCACGAGTCTGAACTAATCTGTCAATAGTTGCTAATACTTTGAGCTAATAAACGATATCTCTATAGTAGTTAATCTTATGAGCAGTATAAATAATACAGAAGGGTATGATCTCAATGTTCAATAAACCTACATCAATAATCTAACTGAGTGAATCATAAACGAACTACTGCTTATAATATATTATATTACGCTTTTGAGCTAATAAATGACTTTTGGCACACTCCCAATTGCTTCTCCCTATCTCAGCGATATCATGCAACCAAATTCAAACGCGTCCCACCACCACATTATATATTGTTAATTGTATTAATCATACGTAAGACTATATGATACAACTTATATATATCATACCATCATAGCATACATATAGCTCCTATCTATATATCTTCCTATCTATATACCAGCCTGACTTATCACGATTTGTTATATCACGTCATTCGTACTGTAATTACATCCTTTCATCTATGAGCGACAACTCGCACAAAATTTCTCTATTAAAACCTTCAAATGTACATCTCTCCACCTCTCCCCTCTCCTCACTCATGAGAGAATTACTAGTTTGCGAACACCCTTTATATCCCCTACACAACAAATATATACAGGATGCACTATTTATCTAAATAATATTCTTATAAATGTTTAATATTTTTTTTTTCTCAGCATCTTTTCTACTCGCCTCCCCACCACCTTTTCAATTCTCTTGAGCACTCTCGATATTCTATATCTAGTGTTATAGCCTGAGAGTGTGGGTTGTTTATTCTGATTTCGATCTTACAACAAATACGTGTCACCTCTGACAGCGTATTCAAACTGGACAAGTATTCATATCGCAGCACTGCATTAGTAAACCCACTTCTTCCTGTACTTGTAACAGTAAAACTAGCCACTCTTTTTTTGTAGTTATATTGAATCTATTTTTGAGAATTTTTACATTATATATTTAAACCCTAAGACTTTTCTTCTAACAATTAGCATACTTACATACAAGAAAATTTATACACTTATTAACTCCTATGACCCACAAATTTTCAATAAATTATTAACCCAACTCGATACACAAGAGAGACGCAGTATCATATATTATTTTATCAAAAGAAGAAATTCGTCGCCTATATTGCACTTGAGAAAAACACAATTTAAACTGAAAAGGTTCGTTACTATAGTCTTCGAACTGGAAAAATTTACGTGGTTATAGAGCACAACGATCTTAACAGAAGTTAGGTTAATACAATAACTATCATGCCGATTTAACGCTCTATAAATAATCTTAATAAACTTAACTGACTGCCATCATTGAGATTATGTACTATATTAGACTGCATACTCAGACCGTGTGTTTCTTTATATGTATGAGCAGTAATGCATGCCACAAGACTGGTTCTTAAATACAGGAATCAAAGCAACTATAATTAATACTGTTAATTTGAAATTTAAAAACGTGTTGGACGTTAGAGCACATTAACATAGTACCCTACAGTCTATCTTATTAACTGAACCCATATCTAATTTTATATTAACTTTTGTCATTTTATTAATTTACATTACCTGCTAAGCACTGTTGTGCTCTATTGTGTATGCGGCCGCTTCTGGGCGTCATGGCAATTAACTCTTATCAGAACGAACCTCGCTCTTATATTCTATATTTATATGTGACGCTTCCCCTCTTTGAATGATGTACATGAATCATTAGCCTATGCAACTATCCCGAAGTGTCTAGAGACTAAACACTATTAATAGATTAGAAATTTTACCTTAATTTAAGTTATTTCTGGAAATACCTAAAGCCACAAGAAGAGAAAGGAAAACTATCAGTTTTTGCGCTAAGAAGTAGGGTAGGACAAGCGTATTTTATCAATGAGACGTTTACCATATTTTAACTTCAGCTACATTGAGTCAACCAGATAATATACGACACTAATGCTATCTTATCTTGAATCATTTTATATTGCTTATCTCGCGCAATATAGGCTTATCGGGAAAGAGGATAATTATTAACATTGCCTTCATTGCGCATGCTAACAATTAGCATAAACAACGATTAGCATCTCGCTTTTTCAGAAAGGAATCTCGCCCCTTTTCATTAGATTACACTAATATTCAATCATTTCCTTACTCAAATTACTTGTTTATCAAACAACCGTATGGTATGACGTATACCAGAGTCAGTCATCCTCCTCTTCCCTGCTACCATCCCCCCAGTGACGGGAGCAGAGAGGCAACCTCACGAGAGTCGACCTCGAAGCAATGTGGAGCGAGAAGCAGCGTAGTTTTGCTAGCGACTCATTTACTAAGTTCTATTGTTACCTACCTCTGCTTACACAAATGTTAATTATGCCACTTACTTTTTTCTCTGATACATTTCTACAGAGAACTTTCTATCATCTCGTTTGTCCACACATCTTTTATTAGTCATTGCGTATTCTATTACTAAATTCTACAATCACGATGCTTATATTATACCGTATTTTTTCGAGTATTCGCGCAGAGATTGTTCTCACTTCTATACATTGATCGATCCGAGATTTTACCAATACCATATTCAAGATGATCATCTTGACCTTGTAGCGTCGCTCCTTTACAGTCTTAGTACTCACCACTACTTTCTTTGATAAATCGGGATGAACTCCGTTTCGAGGATTAGATCAATTTGCATCACTACAGAAATCATCCTATGCATCAAGTACCATATATTTGAGCAATATCATGGCGAAACGGTGGGTTATTAATCGGAGGAATGGAGCGAGGAGGTTAGAGAGATCCTGCGCGAGACTAGATCTGATCATTGGCGCAGGGGGTTTTAAGAACTATTTATCTCTGAATAGTAGGAATATTTCGGAGATATGAGCACTCAAATAAGCTTAAATGATAATTCAGCGCGCAGACATTGGAAACACACCCATACGCCCTCTCACTTATGTAATTTATAGAGCGAGAGTATCGAGTCAAATTAACCATTGATACATCTCTATATTACCATTATCCAATAACGATTTCCTATCATAGACCCCATTGCGATAAATAATACAATTACAATTCATTATTTACCGTGAATCACACACCGGTATCTTATCACGAAACTCAGACGGCCGCTTAAGGTCAAGATTAGGAGAGAGCGCACACAAACGGATACCCACTATTAGAGATGTTGAAATCACACATATAAGGCACAACAACTAACATCAGCAGACGCATACAAAGGCTTTTAGAAGGCGCAAAAGAATTTCGAGTATATCGGCAATAAAGAGATGAATGTGCATGAGACTCTAAGCGCCGCTCGACCGTGAATTACAAAATTGAAGATATATCCAAGCAAATACCTACTCACATACCTACCTATTTCATAAGAGGCAGGCGTATCCACTAATAGAGAGAGTCCTAATTACATAGTTACCCTTATAGCATTCGTCAAATGAAAAATTATACTATAATGTCTCGCACCGAGTCTATCTTGGATTTGAGGTCCAATATCACATAAAACACAGCTCACCTGACTACTATCATCTATGATGAGAAGAGATCATAGGATCTAATCAGCGCGCCCACTATATAATTCGTCCAGAAACATAATATACATTGCATCAAAAGGAGAGCTCTTTCTAAAGATTTACCCAAAAAGACAACGACAAATAATCTACTTACAGACACCGGTCATTCCCCCCCACCCCTCACTCTTTTGAACTCCCATTCTTGCTTGGATCGTCTCAACAAGACTCATCCTCTCGCGATTGTACACCCCGGATTATAGAAAAAGGGGAGATTTCTCCATAGGGGCCTCGCATACAGGATGCAAACTAAAAAACCGGACTAGTCTCTATACCGGTAAAATAGTGTACTTCCTGATCAAATAGAGAGACACTGCGAAGGAATTCACACTACACCCCCGAGTTCTGCTGACAAAAATTATCGTTTATGAGAGGAAAGAAAACGCCGTAAGTACATAGGACCCATTCATTTACAACTGATCAACATCAGATGGTAGGAGCGCACACACAAAGTCCGATATGGCGATTTGTATTTGGAGAAGGAAGCGTGAGTAGTGAATAAGATAAAATTCGTATCATTTCCCCGCATGGTGACATTAATTAGTGATCAATCAGAATTGCAGGGAGGTGGATATGAGCTTGATTATGTACTTTACGCATACGAACGAACACGCATATACTCTGAACTTTCGGGTGTCGATCCTGCACTACTCTATTATCCACGGCGCAAAAAGAGGGTATTTATCATTACCACTATCTCTACAATGACACCGATTATATGAATTACAAGTGGAGAGAGATTCTATGTCCACACACTCATTCCCTTCGAATTACAAGTTATTCCGAAGCCTTCATCGATCTATCGCGTTGAGGCTGTTGAATCGTTTTCTTCTTGCTGTCTGGTCGTCGCTTTTTTTTGTATTTTTTTTTTTCTTATTCTTATGGTGTCCTTATTTTTTTTTTTTTCTTTTTCTTCTCTCTCTTTTTTCTTTTTTCTCCTTGTGTATTTGTGATGCTCTTCTTCAGTTATTCTCTTTTTTTTTGTTGTGAATAGAATATATTTTTGTTTAATTATTTTATTTTCTGTTTTTCGTTCAATTTTCTCTATTTATTTTTATTTCCTCTTTCAAATCAATGGTCTTTCTCTGTTTTTTTTATGAGGAGATCTGTAATTTTGTTTTTTCTTAGCTAATCGAAGAAAGAGTTTCCTAATAATTTTATTATCGATTTGCTCCGACGTGTAGTAAATGGAAGTTTGGTAAGCTAGAATGACTCGAAGAGCTATGTTCCTTTAATGGACTCACAGACGAGTATAGAGTGAAGAGAACATGAGAGATAGGCTCTCCGTCTACCACCTTGCGAATATATACCTAAACGTTAGAAGACGAGAGACTTCTCCCATACAGCGTTATCTTAACTATAGGCGTCGTCATAGAAGATAAAATTCAATATATTCAATAATTCTTCGACTCCTACTGTTTACAGTTATGGTGATATGTGTGATGAGCGAACTCATGTGGCAGGACCTTCCTTTATGAGCCTGAAGGTATTGCCAACTTTAGAATAAATGGGTAAATATTATCAGCTATATCGAGCGGTAGATTTGAGCGATATACGCATAGTAAACGACGCCGACAATCTCACTGGTCCATAACTAGCGCGACTTCACTCAGATATAACTTTCATAAGCATTTAAAGCACACTCATAGGATCAGATTCGGGCACGATCCAGTCTGAGTGTTCGACTAGCAGATGTCATGTGAAATGAGTTGTGCGTAATAGCGGTCATTCGTAGCAGGAGACCATTCATAGATTATTTTTCTTTCTTTCCGTCTCAGTAAACCTAAGAGAGTGGGGAAAGGGTGACTCTTCAACCAGGTTTTGCTGCTTCATACTCTCTTGATCTCGCCTTTCCGATTCCGTTCACTATTTGTCACACTTTCATGTCCACTATACTCAACGAAATTTACTTCACCACCGGCGGGGGTGACTTCTGGGATTAGCAGATGGGGCCGCAATATATGTAATGTCAAGTACCCCTGAGGACCTTAACTTAGTGCGAGTCTCATAGCAAATTCACACGTATTAGCAATTTCTACTTCTTCGGTCTCTTGAAATTGCTACAGGGAAGCAATATTGCTTCTATCTTAATATCCACTCGGCATTCTTACGTCATTACTTTATCTTATATTATGTTTGTTTTTTCTTCAACAATTCTGTCACTATTGGTTTTTTTTAGCCAATTTTATTCTTATATTCCATATGCCGTACCAAAGAATATGATTTTACAACCTACTGCGGACTAGAAGTATTGTCCCTTCCTCTTAAATATTACACTCTCCTCTTGTGTCTATACACAGTGAGGTGAATGTTAGACCTATACTAGTCCTATTTTTTTCTTAAATATTCGCAATATGATTCTCTCTTATGAATAGGCGTACATCCTGTCACAACCTGATCGAGAGAATTTGCGGCGCAACAGACACACTCGAATCCAATCACTCTAATCAACTACTACTAATCAGCACATGGGGAACAAGCCAATCGAATATCACATCTTCATTGTATTCAGCGCACTTCAACCCATAGGTTGAGTCAGTTACTATGGGGCACCATTACCCTTTGTTTATTCGGGGGGCTCTTCGATTATTCACACTACAAAGAGTATAGCATTTTATATCTTTAAATATTGCAAATATAATTTTTCTTATCTATACTTCGACACAATTTAATTATCCAATTTGTTAGATAAGCAAAGTGAGAAGCAAACAGGTCATAGTATGAAAAGAGAAGTCAAGTTTAATAGACACACCTTCGATATATACATTATATCAATTATATCACGAGATTGTAGGCACACGATATCCACATAATTGATAATATTAGGAAATCTAACACATATGTAACACATAGATAGCATCTAATTGCACTCGCAACACAAAAAACCAGCAAAACCAAATAATTAATGTGACTCGCACGCCTCCAAAACAGATTTCCCCTTAATTGTCAAGGATTTTTTACTTTTGGTATGACTCGTACCACTTCCACATATGCAGATTTCTCACTAAATTTCTACACAAGAAACAATCTCCTCCCTCTGTGCAAGAAAAGCGAAGCCACTACACCTCCAGAGGACCAGAAGCACATACAGCTAAAACGACACGCGTCAAAAACACTATTCGAGTGTGAATCGTAGCTAAGACCAGCGAACACAAGTGTGCAAAAACGAAATATTAATACCACCCATGAATCATAATCCATATAACAAATGTTAACTGAGTAATCAAAATATGTTTAACCAATTTTTTCTTAGAGAGAATCCGATTAACGAATGATGGAATTATTTACACTGATTATTCAGGAAGATTCATACTAAAAATATCCCAAAGAAAATATGTCGACCAGGAGATTATTCGTGAGCCGCTCTTATTGAGATGAATGCTTTAACACCTTAAACTCGTCACATCACATAATATGAAAGGAGTAATTACTATATTTCTCTTATACTTATATAAATTATATAATAGAACCTATCATTAATCAAGCATTGAGATTTACTAACCTTATGTATAGTATAAGCGATACAGATTATATATACCTGACAATACTTATATCAACATACTATAATTTAACTATTATCACCAAAAAACGGTTAGTACTTAACATATTATATATACGCCTTTATATTGATAAAGGTTATTATATACCCTTGAGTCTTACATTCTTAATAAAACTTAATCAACATCCTTCACTCTAGAGAACTACTAACAAATTAAAGAACTCAACCTTATAGGGGTCATAATAGATGATTATAAACGAATATATCATAAACAAGCAGCTATTTGAAAGCTACACTTTAGTAGAAAAACAAAATGGGCGGAGCCCTCCAAGGCGTTCAGATAAATCTAGAGCGCAACATGAAGAAACAGGAATTGTACACATTCTCCTCTACCTTCAACTAAACATACATCAACGTATACACACTATACCGCCTGCTGCATATCTTACTCTTCGCCGCATCTGCCTGCATGCTTCGTCATATCCGCATTACCAGTTTTGCCGGGCGCCCTGCTCCAGGTCCACCCTAATCATTTACCACTCTTTCCACAAGAATCATATTCAGAAACACACAATAACGGATCGAGGGACTACGTTATATCATTGATCGATTACTACGTTCCAGATGAGGTGGCAATGTTAACGATAGAAATTAGAATAGATATTTTGAGTAGTTAAATTTTAGTAATCTATCATTTACTAATCGCATAATATGATAAATCATTTTCTTCTGAACACTCAACGCAACATGACCAAAACAAACGAGAAGTTATTTACAGTTCGTCGTTTTCTTTTATAATTGAATCTATATCGATATCATAGTTGTCAACACGCGTATTCTTTAGATTTAAAATCCGGAACTAGACTTCAGTTTTGTAAAGTAGAGCAGTAATTGTCATGCATAATATTACTTTAAGGTACAAAGACAAGATGTACTAAAATTCCTAACCTAGTATAGTGGGTGGTGGTATCATAAGAAATCGTCGAGGTCTACTTAAACGGAGCAATGAGGTCTTTAACGAAATGAGAAGATTTAGTCTATGCCACGAACAATAAAACAATACTTAAAAAATATTAAATACTCCACAAAATAAGAATACAGAAAAAAGCAAAAAAATCTATTGAGATAGAATGGCAATCTATTAGTGGTTGAATTTTCATTTATGCTGATTGTTTGGGGATTATTTTAGATGAGATAAATGCATAAAAAAAGAAGGAGGATTATAAATTTCTTTTTAATATTAAATGGACATTATTCTATTTTTCGCATCACGCTGCCATCACTCTTATTACAATTTAACACTCCAGTGTGCTGCTTTGTTATAAATATTTCTGTAATTTGATAATTAAATCAAAATCAGATGCTTTACCCGCCACTCGCGCCTCATTCATTCTTTGAGTTTTGGAAAGGCTCTCGTACATAGTGTGAACTAATATGAATCACGAAGGGAAATAGTACCATGTAAATAGTATCGGAGAGAGAAGTACAAGACAGAGAGAGGGAAGAGAGAGAGAGAGAGAAGAGTCACGAAGAAAGAACTACAGAAAGCAGCATGCGGTATCACGGGAAGAGTAGTCCCATCTCACACTGCCATATAGAACTTTTGATGACCTTGGATTAAGTGACTCGGGTCATTAAAATACAAGGAACGAACAGAGAATGATAAGGGAGACAGATTAAAGAACAAGACGACTTAACTTCCAGCACACACCAAACGGAAATACACCTAGCTCGCTCTGCATCAGCCTTAAAAGCCTCGCACAATGCTATGATGGTAGGTGTGACAAAAATTCCCTCTCATCTTTGAACACAACTAATTTGATCCTATTCGCACTCATCAAAAGTCCTCCCGTATCCGCAATCCTTCATAATATGCGAACACATTCCATGTGTAGGTATAAAGACTAGTAGAGAGGTCCAAGTTTTATATATTTGGACATAGTGGAGGAGTTGTCGTCAGTTATATAATCCTCAGAAGCCCTGAGAGAGGTAATCCATCAGACCATCACTACTTTCTCGTTCCATATCTTCAGCACGTCGGTTAGTAAATCACGGACAATTTTCACATTAAAACTTGTATAGGCTATATTTCATACATTTAATGCATGACATAGATACCTTGGGCAAATTAAATTCAGTTTCGTTTAATCACATAAAGCTTAGGAGAATATCACTCTTCCACCTTGGTCACTAATTTCTACTTAGATTATCTCAACAGTACTAGCTATCGATATTGTAATAAAAATTCTAAGGTGTGTAATTAACCTTTCAGGCCACACCATCAATACTTTTCAAAATCTAAGCTTTATTGGACCTTAATATGAATGTGGTAGTCCTATTTCACGGTTGAATTTAATGGCAGAGAAGGATCAGACACTTTCGAGATAATACTAAGAGCATATCTCTCAAACTCCATTTATCTCCATTGAATTTACTCAAGATTGCCCTCCTTTTCTGTCTGATAAAACGCGACCTCGCCAGCGCAATTTCCAAGAGCCTATGCACTTGATATTAAGGTCATATATATATATATATATATCAGGAGATGCTCTGAGTAGTATACAGGGTGTGATCGTCTGGTAAAATCAACTCTCAGAAGTTGCACATGCAGCATTCTGCAACATTATGTAATGTTCGGTGTTTTAATGCTTTTGACGCTTGATGCGTCAAATTATAAATTTCCAAGGTCAGATAGACCGTTTTTAAAGTAAGAAAAACTGTTTTCAGAGGCTTTGCATTTGAACTCAAGGGTGAGTCCTACATAATTTGGGATTTTGGATTCCTTGACTAGTTTTTAGGTTTCATATGATTGGGGGATCATTTCTGTTGGTTCCATTCTATTTATCGAGATCAATTATCACTAGATAGACGTGTAATCATCTTTCTAATAGCTCTGGTTAAGTTGATGCGTTGAGTTTCATAACTGATAGAAATTATCATATAGTAGTTTCTTTTTTGTAGTATAAGGAGTTTCACCGATAAAATTTCCTGAATAGCGAATTTTGTTGAATAATCGTATTTTTCTGGGTTTCATGTTTAAATTCTTCTTATATTAAAAAAAAGAATTTACCAAAAACGCTTATTTCGCAAATTTGAAAAAATTATGAATGGACACCTCTAGATAGACAATAGTTAATATAATAAAACCAAAAATAGTCTAAAAATTATAATTACATTTTTTGATCTGGGAAGGATCGATAATATTATTTTAATATCTAGACAATGAAACAACTAATAAAAAAGTTAAAATCAAAATTCTTAGACCTCTTCCGTCCTAGAAATGTATCCTGCCCTTTAGGGTGTTTAGTAAAGCAAATTTTTTAAAAGAAAAGAATCAAAAGAAAGAAAAAATACTAGTTGATCACAAACTTTTTAATAAATTCGTTTAAATTTTTAAGTAAACACTATAAAAAATTTTAAAAAATGTTTAGTAAATAAAAACAAATTTTAGTAAAATTTATAAAGTTTCAATAAAAAAAATTAAATTTTTTAAAAAATTTAGCAAAACGTTAAATGAATTTAATTTAAAATGATTTCATATTTCCATTTGAAAAAGAAAAAGGTACATAAAAGTTAATTAAAGTCAAAGTTTAGAAGATTAATAGACATTATAAAATATTAAAGTTCCAGGTTTAAAAAAATATATAATAAAAATATTTAAATGTATATCCAGAAGGTTAGAACTAGGCATCGAATTATTTTAAAGCTTCAGCTTTAGACGGAAACATATAATTGAAATAAAAGTATAACATAAAACAAAAAAAATAAAATATAACATTTACAAACTTAACCAACATTTGAATAAAATATGCGAATATTATTAAATATGCTAGAATATAAATGTTTCAACTTTAAGAAAAATATTTAAATATTAATACTTTGGATGCTTACAAAAAAGAAATGAGATGTGAATATTAAAAGTGAAAATATAAGTGTTCCATCTTTAATGAAAAATATTAAAATTATTAACGTTCCAATTTAAAATGGAAAATATATTAAATATAAATGTTATAGTTTAACGAAAATATATTAAAAGTATAAAAGTTAACGATCGGTAAAAGAAAACGAAATGTAAATATTAAATTGGGAAAAGAAAATATATTAAATAGAAGTTAACACTCAATGCATAGATAACGTAATAAAATGTATGACTTCATGTCCACATTACAACAGAATCAGTCACATGTACAAGTAATATATAAAGTTGGGTACTTAAGGCAATGTATAGCGACATTTGGGAATTGCTGGCGTTAGAGAGATAGAGTATAGAGTAACGAGAATCACTCCTTAGACAAGATGAATGAACAGATGAATTGCGAGACGCGGTTTAAAAAGGAGAGTTAGGTTTGGTTAGGCTATGTTATAAATGAGAGAGAAGAGAGAAGATATATTAATAATAGATTAAGGAGAAGTAGATTGAAACACGAGTAATAGAGAGTATATTAATAGAATAGAGAGATTAACATTGATAATAGTAGAGATATAGATATAATAATATAGAAAGAGATGAGAGAGAACGAAGTAAATGAAGAGAAGATGTAGAAGGAAGTAAGAAGAGAGAGAGATTGAGAGAAGTAATTACCTGTGAGAGAGTGAAGATGAGGAGAAGAGAGAGAGAGAGAGAGAGAGAGAGAGAGAGAGAGAGAGTCCTCTTAATTAACAAGCTAGGTGTGAAAGGTTAGTATCTTAGGATAGCTTAGGTTAGGTTTCGTCTTTCAAATATATATAATATATATATAAATATAGATAATATGATAATATTATAATATTATATATAGAATAGTAAGGTATAGATAGGAATAGATATTAACGTAATAGCATATAGATAATAAGGTAGATAGTAGTAGAATAAGATATATATATATATATATAGAGGAGATAGATCAACGTAAAGAATACTCTGAGAATGTAAATGAGAAAACTGACATGAAGTAGTGGAGACTTAAACTCGAGGGTTGTCAGAAGTACTGGTTGACTCTTTTATTAAGAATTGTACGAGATTTTTATAGTATATAAGTGAAGACATATATTATTAAGAAAATTTTATAGATATAAGCAAGTTCTTATTTATATCCATTGATTATTTGGAAAGGAATTATGTGATTAATTCTATGATTCTTAATAACTTGTGTTTGCAGAAGTAAGGGAAATTATTGAAGGATATGTGATATAACAAAATAATAATTTATTTTATTTCGAAGCTCTTAAAAGTAAATTTGTTCGATTATAATGTAAGAATTTTACAATGTGTTCTTGAGAGGATTTGTTTTTTATATTAAAAAGTATATACATTCTTAATTGAAAAGATTTAATTATTTAAATAATAATTTTAGAAAGCAAAAAACTCCTGTTTTAATTAGTAGGGACAATCAATCTTTGCACTGAATAAGACCTTGGAATTAGTTGGGAATGATCTCCCTTGGAAGAATGGAGACTCTTTTAGAATGGGTGGATACAGGGTCTGTTCCGCAATGTAAATTGGTCTCTGGAATATATAGCTTAAATAGGGGTTGAGAAAGGTTCAAGACATTTCTAAATATTAATTTGTGACTTAATGTATAGAATATTTTATGTACCGGTAAAATGACAGGGAATTACCGAAGTGGGATATGAAGTCACCGATAATTATTATTAACTAGATAGCGGGAATAGGAGTTAAGTGTGGATTTCTAAGAATTTGGTAGAGGGCTCAAATGGTAGCACACACTCTTATGAATAGTAAAGAGTAGTATACTACGGTACAATAGTAAAGGTACGTGGACACTGAGACTAAAGTAGACGACAAAGGCAATAGTTACGGATAAAAAACTTACATTAGGACGATAAATACATGGAAACACAAATAAGTATATTACTAAACTAAAAGATATAGGAAAGTAGGGATAAAATGGGGACTGAATAATACAGATATATGTACCATGAAAGTAGTATTCATTTATTTTATCTTCACATCGGCTGTGGAGGAACTTATATGCGATTAGAGTGCATTAGTTCTCACAAGGGCATACGTGGCAGTGGAAAGTCCCTAAGCGACGGGGCGCTAACGTAAATGACAGCACGTAGGCTCTAAGGCGTGTAGCATTGAAGGCTAAAAAAAAATCAAATTAACAGGTACTAGGGAGTGAGTAACACTGGGGAGGGGGCAACTGGCTAACGAGACATTCCATCTAGTTGTACACTTCAGACATGGACGGGGCATAAACAAAAGTCATAATAGGATTAAGTAAAGTAACTTGGGGAGAATAAACAAAAACTGCACTTAGCTCTCTAGGCCCTGCTGGGGAGTACTGTAAGTGAGAAAGTAGAGGCTCGGACTAAGAGTATAGTGAGGTAAGTACGCAGAGGTGTTGATAAAAATGATAGAGTATATATAGGTAGGCGAGAAATAATAAGTTCAGGGTTGATCTAAATGAAATAAGGAAGGTGAGGGGCGGGAGGGTGTCAGAAGGAGGAGTAAAGGCGGCAAGAAGGCATAATCACAAGTGTCAGAGCAGAGCTCAGCATACAAATGTGCTAAAATAAAGTTACTAGAGCCTAACTAATAGTGATTACGTAATGTTATCATAATGGGCTCTTGAGGCAGAGGTGCACATAGGGGGAGGGCTGATATAATGAAAGTATGAAGTAACGAGATGGGGGGTCCGACAGCTCTCAGGGTAAGTGGAAGTGAAGAGGAAAGTAGCGATAGAGGGAATATAAAGAGCAATAATAAAGGAATAATATAATATAAGACTCAGCAAAAAGGGGGTATATTATATATAGCGGGAGGACGAGAGAGGAAAAGAGGCGAGGCCGAGAGGGAAGAGAGACGACGCGCAGATACATCTCAATTTCTTTCCGTTGTTGCGAAATGCTCTCACAAATTTTACCTCTCTCGACGCCCTCCTATAATATTACGATCCTGCGGGAAAGACAATTACTTTATGTAAAGTTATAAAAATATAAGATTATTAATGATATAATATTAAGATAGTAATAATAAATAAGATAAGAAGAGATGAATAATATAGAGATAATTATTAATATAATAGTATATGTAATGATGTAATAGATATAATTATATATTAAGATGATATATAGATATACAGTGCTAGTTAATGAATAGTATAGTAATGTGTTAAAGATAGAATGAGATATAGAGATAAGAGAATAGTGAAAGTAGATAGAGATACTAGAGATATAATGATAATAAATAGATAGAGTACAGATGAATAATATATTATAGCTAAGTAATATATGATGAATAGGAGCGATATATATATATATATGAGAGACTAATATATATTTAGTAAGAGGAGAGTTAATGATTGTATAGTAACTAGATAATAGTAAGGAGTAACGGGTGGGTAAAACCTACCCCACATCATAGATAGATAAGCGATAGTGAGTGGTTCACTAGGAATCATATACATGCCACCTATAACATAATATAATATGCGAGTAATGATTATTATAGAGTAATATCAATGAATTCTCAAAAGTGAAAATGTATAAGTGGGGGTTAATGGATACAGGGGCTGACGGAGTTAATAGTAATTATAATGGTGACAATAGCAATGAGGAAGGAGAAGTAGAAATGTATTTAGTAATATTTCAATAATGGTGGAAGGTAAAGTGAATAATCTCTGAGTAGGATGTGGAGATCATAGAGTAAACAGTGACGATAATAATGGTATCGAGTATTATAGGAGTGTAAGAGGTATAGGGGTATTAGGTGAGAGGAATAGTAGAGTGATAAGAATAGTAGGGTATAGTAGGTGAATGGATAACTAATGGATAGTTGTATTATATATGATAGGTAGTGAAAAATATTTAATAGATAATTAATTATATATTAAATAATTGTTTACCATAAAAATTGATGAATGTGTTCTTTGGCAATGTATAGAAAATAAGACGCGCAGACAGTACAGAGTGGGTTAGTAAATGTTCAAATATGTACGAAGATCTTTAGGGATCAACATAGCGCAGAGGAGTTATAAGAAATCATAGAGTCAGTCTATTCATATTACATAATTGGGTAAAGTATATCAGTATATATTATTAGATAATATTAATATAATATATTATAAAAATATGATCTAATATGATATATATATTAATAGATTATAATATATATTTAATATAATTATATTAATATATATAAGAGATATGTAGAGAAATGTTGAATATATTCATACGATATATAAGTGTGATAAATATATTATACAATTGATGACGTACTTGACGTGAAAATTAAGAAGTAGAATATACAAATTGCTCACATGACGGTGTAAAAAAAGTGAGGAAATGTGGTCTGAGATTAAACCTAAGTGATAAAACAAATATTATGAAAGATGTATTAGAAAATAGTGATGGTACGGACTGAGAAACGGTCATAAGGGTTGATGTTACAAAATAAGATAATATAGGTCGCAAGTAGGATAAATTGACACCGCGTGTAATAGCAGAGGTTAAAGTTGAAGTTATAGGGTGGAGAAGTAATATATAAAAAGGGGTTGTTACTATATGATAGATGGTAGAGGTATATGAAGAAAATAATATATAGTAGCAGAAGTGTAAGATAGGGAGGCAAATGGAGTATAGGTAGTGCGAGCGGTGCGGCGGAATTTGTATTCCTAGTAGTGTACTAACTGTATACCTATATCTCATATATATATATAATGAAGGATATAATTAGTTGTTTCCTGTCTTAAGAGTGAATCCAAACAGAGATGAAGGGGTATTGTCACATAATATAGGTCATTGTCTGTTTGTTGTTGTTATATTAGGTGGTTGAACGAAGGTTATATCTTTGAATTAGGCTCAAATGATGCCTAAGTGTGTTAACGCTAAGTGGTTTTTAAATGAACTATCGCGGTTTAGTGAAAGATTCTCTAAGCTAATTTTGAAAGGAAAGCAACAAATTAATTCAGCAGACAGGTATGTGTAGCGAAGAGAACATGGGGTAGGAAAAGTGGTGCGGTACTTTCGTAAAAGTGTCTTAAAGATTAAAATATATTAGAGAGGTAAAAGATTGAACCACGAAAGAAAATTCTTTAAATAAACCACCATTTGCTTTCTAAATTTATCTTTTATGTATACACGATGAACGCAGGAGGCTGTAAGAGTAGACTTAAATATATCGGATGGGGTTACAAATAGAATGAGAGTCTTGGTCTAAAGAGATAAGTAGTAGTGAAAGATAGTGGTTACAAATTCATCACCCCTTCCTCAATATCGTTAAAAGCTCATCCCTGGTTTGTGGTGTAGTGCCTGTGTGACGGGATATTGTCGCAAAGCTGCTGGGTAATGTGTATGAAAAATTTAAGAAATAAATAATCTAAAGTAAGAACTAAATAAAATAAGAGATGAAAGAGCAAACTCCTCAGAGTTAAATGGGGCAGAGGGAGAGATCGAGAGAAGTGTTGGATTGGATTCTATTTATCGAAATTAGTTGATAGATAGCTATTTGGTTAGAACTAAATTTTAAGATTGTAAACAATAATCAACTCATAAATTAAGACATATTTATGACAAAGTCAAAGCACTGTTTTAGACAATGAACCTCTTCGAATAATGTGGAGTGACTTGGAAAGAGTGAGGCGAATAATTTATAGGTATAGATTCTATCTTAATTTTTAGTTATTATACAAGGCTAAATAAATTATTGAACTGTTTATTAAAGTCATTTTTTCTAATAATTATATTATTACTAGTTAGTGAATATTTTTTATTACTATATTATTGGAATAACTCAAGGTATGGAAAATAAAGGCTAAGTGTTGAATATATATAGTAATAATAGCTACGTAGTACTATTATCTTCACAGGGATACGATGAGAATTATATATAAGAATCAGTAAAGTGGTTGTTAGTTCGGTTGTTAAAGAAATTTCTTGTATATTGAAGGTCAGGGTAATACTCGTACAGTAAAGAATTAATCGAGGGTAAAGATGAAACTATTTTGGTGTTGAAATCACGCTTATTTTAAAACTATAAAAAGTCTATAATAAATTTAATGTGGACAGTAAAATATCAATTTGGTTTAATCTTAGATTGTATGTTAAGCTATAAAGTAAAAATAACAAATAAATTAAGATAATACATTGAGGAATAGTGTGTAACAATATGAGCATAATCTATGAGACGAAAATAGTGTGATGTCTAGACTGACTTTTCCTCCATCATTTTTGATCTTAAATCGAGCATATACCCAATGGCGGGCGAATTCAGTCTCAGGAGCGATAAAAGTAGTAATAAATTCAGATAGTAAAGTAATCACATAATAATAATAATACTCAATTAATAAGTGAACTCATAATAACCACACGCTTAATTTTTCAATCATAATCTAAATAAATTAATAACTTTAGATATGTGAAAAGTAGACATGTTAATGTAAATGGTAATAGATTAAATAATATTGATAATAGGTAATAATATAGATTTAATAATAATTAATACATAATCACATAATCAGATGATACATAAATAATTGTAAGGTAATATAATGAGAGTATTATATATGTGAAGTGAAGTGAAATGAAGTGAAATGAAATTATTTTGAAAAGCTAAGACAAAATTTAATATAATAACAATTGAAAAATAAGGATAGTGGATACTAAATTAGATATTTAATTCAAATATGATAGGGATCAACTGTGGGGGGAGAATCACAGGTGGAATGAATTTATTCAGAGGCTCCTTATTTCCCAAAGTACACACGCTTATACTTGTCTCAGAAATGATAGAACACTGCACTTGTATGCACCCATTATTATAATTCTTAAACCTATTATATATCCTTTACCACTCAAATATAATGTGTTGTTATATATATATTACATTATAAAATTATATGAAATTAACTCAATTTACCTGAAAGGCTATTTTGTGCTATATATATATATATTTACAATATAAACTTATGTTGTGCTTTATTGAAGACGTTAACTATGATCATATTTAATTATATATGAGTGTGATTAAATTTATCGAAATATTTAATGTTAATTCGTACTCAAAACCATAAATTAATTGTTATACTCTATAATTATAAGAATACATTGAATTACATAATATATATTACTAAAAAATATATTTACTCAAATCAATTACTTTACATCTAATTCAAATATAATTATTATAATTTTTGAAGTAACTGGATGTATTCGTTAGGTTGTATAATGCAATAATACATCACATATTGAACTCCATAGATTAGTACCAATTGATAAAAATAAATCAGATAATAATTAGATAATGATGATATAATAAATAGAAATAATAATAGAATAAGGATATAATGATGAATATTAAAATAAAATAATTTAAGAATGAATAATAATAAATAATTGATAAATTAAATTATTTAACACTTATATGATATATTAGAATTATAAATTAAGATAAATATAAAGGGATCTTATTACTTACGATATTATAAAGTAATAAAATAAATAATTAATTATAATAAATATAATTGAGTTATATATATGATGATGTAGGTTTGAGGATTTATTTAATAATAGTGGAACGATTAAGGATGGGCAAAGGTGAATAATAATAAAGAATGGGACAACTGAATAATAAATTTGAAACATCAATAAAGAATAAGAAATAATGAAATAATAATAAACATAGAAATAAGAAAAATTAATAAAAAGGTAAAAATGAAAAAATAAATATAAGAAATCCTAAAATGATAATAGGTAATAAAATAATAACGAGGGTAAAATGAAATACCTAAATCAGAAGGTGTGCTTTGATACTGATTTCTTACTGTTCTGCTGTGGAATAAGAAATATTTTGGTTGGTGTTCTGTTCATTAAGGCTCTGAAAAAAGATGTTAGTAGACGATCTGTTCGGGGGTCTCTTAAGTTCTGGGGATCGCGCAAGTTAGTTGTAGATGTAAATTAGCGTGCTTTGTCAGCCTCTGACGCAGGTGTGGAGTGTTTTGTTTGAAGTCAGTAAGAGGAGACCCCATTCCTCCGCAGACAATAGGACGGTATAAAGGATTTTTTTCAACAGACTAGAGAAAGATTATGGGTAGTAAAATAATTGTGTCTCTGGTCGCCTCGCATTACTTGGTTTAGGTGAAAAAATTACTTAGCTAAAGAGGTCGCAAGGACAATTGGTTTGGATGAGTGAGAAGATTTTAGTATACAATAATACATGGTTAAGGAAAGCGACGTCGATAGTCATGAAGTATGAGTAAATGTCTGACTTGATATACATTGTGTAAGTTTTGAGTGGAGATATTAGTGAAGAAAGGACGGTTAGAGATGCATGGAGCTGTAAAAGTCTATTAAGAAATATGCGTTTATGCAGACGAATAAATCGCTGATTTGAAAGAGATTAAGATTCATGACAGAGATTGAGTAGTAACTGAGTAGTATTTGGGGTTCCTAGCTAATATTAGGAAGCTTCAGTGAATATAATAAGATGGAAAAGAGAAAAAAGTAAGTATATGTATAGTCATAGGATATATATAATTTATTACTAACAATGGAAAGAAGGTAAACAATGTATTTTTAATAAATTTTGTAATTTTAGCAATGGTAAGACAGTGGTATGATCTCGACAGTCTGCCAACATAGCGGTTGTTTATGACATGCAGTTCTATATAATGTCAGCTTTTCCAAATCGATATATTTATTATTGTACCAGTATTTTTAGAATTGATAGTAGCCCTACTAGGCAAGTTCTACGTATTATATTTTGTATGATTAGAAGGTACGGATAAATAATAATTTGGTTGCTAAAAATAGTAGACTATTGAAGTATTGTTTCTATTTAAATTATAGATAAATAAGCGGTATATTATAGCAATATCAAAAAACGACCCCAGAAGCCACACGATATACATTCATTTATTCATTATTTTTGGTTATATGGTAAAAGATATATATTATGTAGTTAATATTATTTATCTGTCTATGTTATGCTTGAAAAGTCAGTATATGTTGGAAAAGTTATGGGAATGGTAAGATGAGATGAATGAAAAATTCAGCTAATATGAGAAGACTTGAAAAAAAGCAATCAATTGAGAAGTAGGAGAGAGGATATGAACAGAATCATTAGATATAAAAAGAATAGAAACGATTACAAGAATTGAAATCCCGAGATTACGCCATGTTGGTGATGTTTTAATAGTGTTGATTATAAATTGTTTCATTAGTATTAAAAGTCGATATATGAAATTTTCTCCTATGTAAAGTAGTCTATTAATACAAGTTAATGGTAGTAGTTGGTAAACTTACCTCAAAGCCATATTAATTAATGATTCAAATTAACTAAAAGTATGTATGTCACGATGATCAATATGTTACAAAAAGCTTTTGTGAAATATTCTAGAATGGAAATAAATAGAAGAGGGTAGGAGGGGCTTTATTTTCTATATTCTGTTAAAAGTTTATCGCGTATAAGCAAATAGAGTGTAGCATTCAAGGAATCTTGAGCGTCCTTATTCTAAATCCAAAATTGTGATCCGCTTGAGAAGAATATTGTTGGGAATTAAATATGATTTAGTTAACTGATTGGTAAATCAGATGAAATGAGAATAAAAAAGACTGCGAAAAGGGGCAAACATTACTGAAAAATAAATGACGGGTATCATCTCTCTAAAATTTTGGGGTCATAGAGAATCGACCAAATATTGGCCAAGTGGGTAATAGCTGCGCCGGAGTAGGTTCCAGGAGTCGTGTGACACTATAATATTTGCGGACCCGTGAGGGGCGCAAGCGTGTGTTGCTTGTACGATTTTTATAGGGGTATTGAGGCCGCAGTGGCGATGACCACGTTGGCTTTGCCCTGTCTTGTCGGAAAATATTGTGGGAGAAAATTCCTGTCAAAAAACAAGTAAATTCAGAAGTATTGAATAAAAGTGTATTTATAAAGAGATGATGTGAAGATAGTAATAGGATATCGAGTGCAAAGCGAGAGTTTGTCAAGTGATTGTGGTTGGGAGGAATGAAGATTAATATAATACCATCACATTATTTATTAACGTTTTTGTTGAGTCCTGAGCGATATTAACCTCTTATATTTATGTGACTCAACAAGAAGTCATGTGGTGCAGGTTCGTACAAAATGAATAGGAGAAGAATGTTGTGAGAAATGCGTGGATATAACATGTGAGAGAGGAAAAAAGATATTCAATGAAAGAATAGGGTATGTGAAACTAAAGGGGGATTTTGTCCTCTCAGGAGGACTGTATGTTGAGCGTGTGGACGAATGTTAAAAAAAAGTATTCGTATTAGTACACGTTCTGCAAATCTCTATGATTAACGATAAATATTCTGACTAATAAAATGTAAATAATAGATAATGTAAATACATCAACAGATTTTCTAACATAATAATAAATAATAATAATAATAATTAATGAATAATAATAATAAATGTATAATAATAATAATAATAATATAATAATAATATATAATAATATATAATAAATAATATGAATTTATTTACAGGGTTACAAGAATGACGAAGGACGATATACATAGTAATTGGACGTAGACAATTTATCGGGCGACATACTTGACATATATGGCGTTATGGGAATCAGAGTTCTGGACTCTGAATTATGATTCTGTAAAGTGAGATCAAATGGGTTTGCCCCTCACTTAGGCATTATAACTATGATTATACTCACCCACATTTTCTTACGTCATGGTAGTAATTAAGGGATCCTTATTTTCACACGATCAATAAAGAATATAACCATTATAGACAAATAAATATCAATAAAAAATGAGTAACCAGACGAATTAGGCCCAAAAGAAAGTCAAAAACAGAGGAAGTCTGCTGTCCAAGAAATAGTGTAGCCTCTTAATCGCACGCCCTTCCATCTTCCCCGTACACTTGGGAGTGTGAGCAGGAATCTCACGAGACAGTGAGATGGTAGGCGTAAAGCTCGACGTGTTACCGCGGGAAGCTAGTGCCTGACCTGTATGTTGAATGTACGGGAATGTGGTGTGGCTTCAATATGTGTGGGCATGTATTAATAGTTCTTGAAGGCATAGATGGAAATTATGACATGGGCATACTAGTCTTGAGAAGGAGAAGCAGAAGCAAGAAGCAAAATACCACCTCAAAAAAAGAGTGATATTTCTCACCTTCCGAATCCAAGAATCTTGCTCAAAATACGATTTTAATATGTATATGTAACGCGATCAAAAAAGACTAATTTTCTCCCAAAAAAATGCAATAATCTTCTCCAGGTTACTCTTTCTCCGTCCAGGTAAGGGTAAGAAATATCTAGTCATTGTTCGGGGTTGTTCAATGTAAGGAAAGGTCACAGATCCAAACTCTTGCCGTTCTTTCGACTCTTATACACTTTAGCCTCACTCTAATCTATACAGATGGCAGACAGACATGTGTGGGCTCTGAAGTGGTTCGTTCTGAGCGCGCTAAAATAAGTCCGAAGGATTCACGTTACTGGTGTTATCAGCTCCTTGCCTATAATGTCGACATTTAGAAAATTACAGGGGGGATGATCAATACTTTTCTCCGAAAAACTCGGAAATGTGTTGCATGTCTGAGTCTGATTTCGGGACCGATGATGAAATCATAAAGACTGCAAAAAGAGTTAGCACTCGAGTCATAAAGAGAGTACTTGTTATCTCTCATTCCGAAAAGTGACGGAGGCGAAAAACAGCATAGAACTCTCCCCAAGATGGAGCGAGGATCTCTGCATGGCAGGTGGGCCCCCGTCGCACTACTGACTGCCTCTCTACGTCTGCATCCGGGGTCTCTCATCTCTCTCGTGCTCATCTCTCTCTCCTGCTCGTCTGATCCATACTCTTTCCTTGTCCTCTCTTCTCCCATCCTCTCATCTCCTGGCTCTCAGTGCGTGCTATCAGCATACTCCGTCTCTCCTTTCGAACAGTAAGTTGAGGAGAGAGGGCACGAGATGAAAGGAGGGTGTACAGAGTACATAAGGGGGCTGGGACTCCGAATTTGGGGGTATAGTCTAAGAAATACGGCAGACTCACTTTTATCGTAAATGTATGTTGTGAGTCAAACATACATATGATTGACGTTGGGGCCGCACTTTCAAATGCTGAGTGGGGTTATGACGAAAGGCTCATGTGTCTGTACATTTAACATATTTGGCGATCTAGAAGTCACATAGGCGTGGATCGATCATCGAAACCTGTCCTGGCATCTAAATCCGGGCATCAAAAAGAACCAGTCTGCTCGGAGATTTGTTTGGCTTATTGCTGACCATATACAATGTGCTGTCGGTGCACGCGGGTGAGTAAGTTATATATAAATGCGTACCTCAGTGGATGCGTTTTACAATGACCAATCATGAGGACATGTGGAGAGATACGGTGTGACGGCGTGACCTGTGCATATCGCATAGTTACTGAGCTCATATAAAGGTACCTAGATCATGTGGGGTAAGCGAATAAATATAGATATATATATAACCACATGGACAACTACTAGCACAGCGTTTACACGCGTGTATATGGGAAATAAAGATAGTGAATAACAGCAAACTGAAGTCGTAGCTAATACTCAACGTTCTAGACCCCTACCTCAAGGGTCATACTCCACCTCAGCAATATCACAGCCCTCATACCTCATTGACTTCAAGTAAATAAAATAGCTGGGTATAGTTTACTTACTACTATCTGAAAGCAAAATATTTCAACAAAATATAAAAATGGTTTCTCATTATTTTTATTTATTTCTTCGCTTTTTGTTCGCTTTTTGCTCGCTTTATATAAATACGGAAAAACATACAGCATCAAAATGGTTCTATCAACCATTACAGTTGACTAGGAAAAGCACTAAAGCCACGTATAGTCTACTCCCCACCCTCTGCTCTGTAATAATTTCAAGAATAATTTCGATTAATATTCGTTATATTTAAAGATAAATATTATCACATTAATCGACCTTTCAGCACTTATTCACTTGCGGGGCCAGTAAAGTCAATTATCGTTAGTTGATTCGATTCCTGATCCGAATTTATATTACGGAATTAATAATATTTTTATAATTCGAATTTTCATATATAATCCGGAACAAAATATAATATAATATAAAAGATAGTTATATATATTATAAATATAGTATGTATAAATATATGAGGATATAAACTATAACTAGAGGAAAGCCCTAGCAGGTTATAATACTATCAGCCGATACACAACCGTCAAATCAATCAAATATAGAGAGAGAATGTAGAATGAATAGATATATAGATATATAAGTAATAATTATAGATAGATAATAAAGAAGAGGTAATAATAATAATATAATGATAGTTATGAATATTCCTACAGAATAGGCGTAATGAACGCGAGGCAGATAGTTAAGAAAGAGACAACGATATAGGCATTAGTCACATTAAAGAATTGAAATTACATATTTTGGAGAACGTCAGGGGACAGAATTTCATGATTGAGATGAAAAAATGAGTCATGGAATAGTAAATAAAATAAAAAGAAAAAAAATAAAAAAGAAACTAAAAAAACAATAAAAATTAAGATAAAAAAAATATAAAATAACAGTTTTATGAGGATGATAAGGATGTTGTTTAAATTATAACAATCGAGTCAGAAAGAGATGATGTGTTGTTAATCAGCATTTCATTATGCGATTATTCTTATAAGACAATGAACCAGCAGAGTTCGAAGAGAGAAGAGATATAGAGAGAAGAAGATAGTTGGTAATTGAACGAAGTAGTTATAGCGGTATTGAAATTCTAAACCTATAGAATAATATATATATTATAATTAGGTATATAATATGTAGATATATATAGTATGATAAGATTATGAATGGTAATAAAGATTAAATAAAATGACTATAAATGTAAAAATGGATATATTTTAGTCCTGTGTCGACTTTTATGTATATCAGGTCGGTGCGACTCAGTGTAAATGTGCTTTAACGATCGTGCTCTCTGCTATCTTTCTCGTCATATACTCAACTATCTCTCCTCATAACGTGACATACTCTCAATGTTATAATATAGTAAATACGATAGTAGTATAGTGAGTTTATAAGTTAATAGAGGATATAAATATAATATTACGCTTAATATGTACATAATAAAATATATATAAATAATAAATATTCCTATACCCTGACGCGTTTATAGTTAAGGGGTAGTTATAATAATTAACGTAGATAAGGGATACACTCAAAGTAAGGATAATAAGATAGATAGGTAATATAGTATATATAAATAATAGATAAGATTATATAGTATAATATATATATAGATATATATAGATAAAATAGGGGTAATATAGATAGGTAATAGAATAGGATAAGTAAGATAGATATAATATAATAGAATATAGAATAGAAAATATAAGAGTCAAGAGAGATATAGATATATAATATATTATATTATATATATATATTATATATAGTTGAATATATATATAGAATAAAATTAGGAAAAAAGCTCTCATATAAAACGGTATTATATATTATAATAAGGTCAGTAAACCGAGAGTTTTACTAGATTATTCATATATAAGTATACATAGCCTTATTAGGGAATATTCTTATCATATAAACTGAAATTGCTTGATATATTAAAATTATCTAATTTATATAACCTACGTAACATTCCATAAGGCATATTGCACGAGCTCTACTCAAAAAAGAAGTTATCAATCACATTTCACCATCTTACTCGTAAGGTAGTACAAATTGCTTTCCCAATCCCCAAACATTAATCTGCGCGTGCCTGGTATATTATAAGTGTTAGGTGTGTTATATACGTTCTATTATTAAATTATAGGTAATCTCAAAACACTTAAGTATCACTCAGTCCCGCTGGCTATATAAAGGCGCATGAATTCTAAATCATATAGTATTTATTATAATAATCTTATGATTTAGCATCCTATAATATATATTTATAATTTATAATTATTTTATATTTTCTATATATAATATAATATATATATATATAGTTATATATAATATTATTTCCTAGTTTTATATATATAATATAAATATATATTATATATATATATATATATAATTATATATATAATAAACTATATATATATATATATAATATATATATATTATATATAGTAATATATAAGTATATATTATATTATAATATTATACTTGAGAATATTCCTTCCTAAAAGTTTTTATGTATCATACAGAACGTATTTCTTCTAGCGCTCTCGCTCAGTGGTTAACGCCAAAAAGATAACTTTCATATAACATGCTTTATAATTAAATAAAGTATGAGAGGAGTAACAATAATGGACTACAAACTTTACCTCATTATAGATTAAGTATACTCTTAATATTTCTCAAATACAATTCAGAGCAGGATTGATGTCTCGTATAATTTGACTATAGATATATAACTTATCCGTTATACCGAGGTAGAAAGGTATTAAGTTCCAACGGCCGTATGAAATGCCCTATAGATATATTAAACATATTTTGTATAAACATAATATTTTTTAAACAAGATTTAAAGATGTACTGCAAATTCAGAATTCAGAGCACCGTCCGCGTCCCCGCGCTCCGATTGAAGCAGAGAATGCCTGCCATTTTTAATGGGTAAGTAAAGGTTATAATTAATAAGGAGTAAAAGAGGTAGTACTTATAGTTTTTCGGTTTTAATTTTGCATATCGATTTATATATTAAATTAATAGTATGTAATAATTTCAAAAAATAGAGAAGGAGAAAAAGATTATCAGTTAACCATTATAACCATTATAAACTTTACAAGCATTACATTGTATCTCATGAATGTTAGTCGTGGTAGGAACATTCAGTGAGAGTAGCACATAAGGAGTGCGCAGGGAGGGAATCCTAGATGCTGACCGAAAAATAGTCTCAAGGAGTAAAGACTGGCAATAAAAGAAAGACTAATTAGATTGATGTCAATGAAATACAGGCACCGATAAAATGACTACGTGGTTATGAGTATATAATATTATTACTAATGAGATAGAAAGTATAAACTAGTTGTAGGTAACATGAGTAGTTTCCAGCCAGACTCGCACAGTACGGAGAAAGAAAACCTGATAATAATGATAATACACAAATAAAAAGAGTGATAATAATAAAAATATTATGCATCTTCAGTCTTCACACGTTAACACGTACGCCGTCCCAGCTTAAAATAAAACAATCTGTGTATTAGAGCTCCGATGTATATGTGGCAGTCTAGTCCCAGCTCGTGACTCAAGTGAGGTATGCGATACATTAATATTGTCAAAAATATATGGCACACAGTAAAGGGCCCCCTAGAGCAGTAGTAGTACGGTATATGGGAAACCGTATATGCATATGATGACAGCATGTGGTATGATGAAAAGATTACAAAGAGCAACTTTCATTACATTTTGTGAAGATAAATAACTTCAACCAGAAGTAATGATATTACAACAGGTGAAATAATAGATAAATAGGTAAACGTATTAGCGATACCGCTACTAGAGATATGCAAAGCAGAGGTGACTGAAAGAAATATCACATATAATAACGTATAGTAACAGGTGACCTTACTAAAACATTGTACCAGAAAAGAAGTACTGCCATCGAACAGGAACAGGTCACGGGACTGATTATAGAGTAATAAAAAGAACTAGAACATATCAGATACACGTATAAGTACCTAGCAGAAGTAGGCGCAAGAATGACAGCTGGTCGAAGGGGAAGGCAACAGACATAAAGTTACAGTGACATAACGACTACAATGTTGTACAGCAGTGAAATAGTTGGGGGGCACACGATTAAGGTGCAAATTGTGCTCAAGAGATTGACCCCATATCGAACGTGTCACAACAGCACAGCTCGGTACGGAATGATGAAGAACCATAATGACTCAATGAGGGATAAAGACCCTTCTAACTACCACTTATATGCACATGGATAAGGATAGATATGACTGGATAAATTAGGTGGATCAGAGACAGGAGAGGAGATAGGAGAGGGAGATCGCTGATGAGAGTATAGAGGTGTGTTATTAACACTCTATAGGAGGAATCATGAAGCAGACGTATAGGGTGAGAGAAGAACAGGAATGTGTAAGGGCTAGTAAATGGCCGATTGAAGAGGACTCCATTTGCAACATACTTCAGTGTTCGACTTTTGAAGGTTCCTGCCACACAGACTATAACGAGGATTGGGAAGAAGTGACACGTTGTCGCTAGATGAAAACAGCGTTTGAATGATATGGATATGTGCGCGGAGAAAAACATGGGAGGGCGGTGATTTTTGACTATTTGTGGATACGACACGTGTGAATCGGGAAGATTCCAAACTAAGAAAAAATCGCTTTCACTAGACAATATATCTACACAGATGTAGGATCGATAAAGAGATCAGTCTTTTTTCATTTTGTTAAACTAATGAAGAAAACTAACAAGACTGAGATGTGACTATAATCAGACCGAGAATTAGAGTAAGACGGCGAGTAGATAATATTTATAAGAACTGGGGCCAAGCCTGCTATTAGGGGCTTACCATAGTAACCGAAGATATGCATATAGGAGGGCGGTGGAGTATAATGTAATAAGCTAGTAATATCAAGTAGGTGAGAATACAGTGGTAGAAAGTAGTATAGACTATAAGCATATCACTCATATGGGAATAGAATAAGTGATTCTACATAAAATAGATAGGTAATAGTACTGCATAATGAAAGGCTATATATAGTATATGAGGTCAACTACTACTGAACCACACACTATATACTCTCGAATTGAATCTGTCAAAATGAGCATTGCGTCTCTTTTCACAGCTCACAAAAAATAACGATGATTGATGGCTGTAAGCCAGCGAAGTAAATTATTTAAAATTGGGCCTGGATCGCGCTGAGAACTGTGACTACTATGTGAGCACAACAACTTCATGGAATGTGCTGAATCTTAACGATATTATACTACTAGAATGTTCTAATAAATGGACAATTGTGAAGTGCCGATGAATTAATTATATTTAAGAGGTTGTCGAAGCGTCTGAATGTCAGACGACTTTCATAAGAAACAGCTGTAGTGAAGAAAGGATGTGTTACCCCAGATGTATACTACGAACTTTGATAGAAGTAATAGGCAATTAATATATGAATCGAGTTAAACTTTAGGGTTAATTAAATATTACGCGTGGCCCAGAATCAGAATCAGCGTAATCTCGCCAGTGAGAACATGAAAGTTGATACGTAGTCGGTACTGGCGGTATGTCTAACTCTGTTAAACACGTCAGAACTCACACAGATTGTAGGTCCTCCCCTGGATATCTAGGGGGAGACCACAGATAGGTATATAGGATTTCTAAACACATGATTAGCACTCAACATTCCGCAATGCACTCGAGACACACACTCAGACAGTTCACAGCACGCTACACGTAATTCAGGATCAGGATGAAGGTCTCGAGTGGGACTGCAAAAGTACATATTAACAGATACTCAGATATATAATAAAAATTAGATTAAAACAATTGCTCATAAAAATACGAAAAAATAAAAAATCTATATGACTTTTATTATGAATAAATAAATTCCTTTCGATTTTATTCAATGTAACTCAAATTATTTACCCTTTAGAAATATATAGAGGAAGTCATATATATTATATATAAAGAGAGTAATTATATATATATGTATAGAAATAGAGAATATGATGAGAGATGCTATTTGACTATAGTAGGGTGAGCCTATATGTCACGCCAGCCTATATATAGTTATACTATAAACTAATATATTTATATAATACTAGTATTCCTGAAAGGTTAAAATTAGAGATATATATAGTAAGTGTAATATATAATAGAAAGAATTATATGATAGAATAATAGCTAGATATTATATAAGATTAGCAAAGTAACCCAAAAGAGAGGAATACTTATCCATCTAATGCCAGGCGATCTCACAATTACTTTTTTTTAGGTCGCGTATCCACTTAAGACATAATGAATAATGTATAAGATGTACCTTGCAATATCGAACTATTATTTACAGGCCATAATAATTGTAGAGGTAAGTAAGATGAATTATAATAGAAAAGATATATAAGTAGATAATATAAAGTAGAGAGATAATATTAGAAAGTAAATATAATTGAAGAATTTAATTAATTGTTTATTTTGTTTAACTAAATTTAATTTAGATTAATTTTAAAATTATAGATATATGATAGAAATATAGATAGTAGATAGATATAAGGGTGTAGACCCAGGTATAGCTATAAAAAAAAACAAAATATTTTGTCATTTAGTTATTTTTCTTGGCGTTACCCAACCACAAGCTACTTTACCATCATTACGTATCGCCACTTCTGAGGAGACCAGATGATGCTAATAGCAGGCGCATCAAAGAAGACTAACTGAAGTGATATTGCTCCGGAAGTCAATCTATTCCTTGTCAATTTGCAGCAGAACAATTATGTAATGAATGTTACTGTGTCGATTATCTGACGAGACTGACGCATGCATTACAGTAGCCATACGTGATATTCCATTGCCCAACATAAACCATAGCAAGGGAGGCAAAGTTCTAGGGTGTTTACGGCATCAGTCGGATTCAAAAAATTATTATGATGTCCAGGGAACACGGAAAAGCCCAAGAGGCCGGGTCGCAAATATTGCTGCACTGTGAAGAGCACTCACTGGGGAAATAGAAAACACTGAATAGTGCATTTAGCAAGCATTCACTATCTCACGAACACCAAATTGACTAACTGTCAGGTATGATGCCGATGTCGATGACCCCGTCCCCGTAGTTTTTGGTTCCCGCAAAGATGACGAAGAATCTCTCACACACCGAGGGATTTTTCGAGATCTTGATTTCTTAGTCAGTATACGACATTGGGGGGGAACGAAAGACGAGAGAACGACAGAGCTATGATGGGGCAATGAACTGAGTGGTTCATCTACATTCATGTGGCAGAGCTGCCAGAATGGCGGAAGAGGAGAGGGATACAAGATTTATTTGTGTTTCACAGGCTGGCTGTAGAAATGACGAAGATATTTTTTTGAGAAAGATTACTCGGCTGCAAGGATTAGTTGTAAGAAACAGAATAATCGAATAACGAATATATCTGCTAAGAAATTATCGGCTTTTCAAATACTCGGACACCTATAATCGAGCAAAATATCGCATATTGCTCGCAAGAGATAATATGGCGATATTTTTTGGCCATCCTCTGAGTAAATAATGCGAAACATAGCAGAATTCTAAACACACATACGAATTAACAACAATGTGTTGAACCAATAAACGTTCACAAAGAAACTCTCATATAATATGGCAGCTAAACATTTGTCTTCCTAGACCTAAATATATCATTCCAAGCGCTTGTATAACCCTTTAATGAATAAACGTAACTTAAAATAACAACAGAATCCAATGATAATAACAGCCTAATAAATAAAAAGATTTGAAAACATTCTTTAAAAAAATATCTCTGAATAAAAAAAGAAGTAAATAATATAAAAGTTATAGCAAATGAACTCCCCATCTGTTCACATCTTTTCCTTAATCAATAAGGATTCCCTTGTCACAAGATTTTCACAGTAGTCCTTGAAAAAGAAAAAGCACGAGTGGCTGATCTGAAACGTTATTAAAAATTATGGATATTTTCAAACCACACTCTTTTTTTTTTTTTTAAGTAGCAAGTTGCCAATATATGGTAAGGTTTTTTAGTTACTGTAAAAAATAGCAATGAAATATAACCAGCTCTCACAAACTATCAATTTTCTTTCTTTCCATTTATTTGAGACATTTGACAACATCACAAATAGGCGGACTTAAAAAAAAATGATTTTACAGTGCGATTTAAATGGCAAATCAATCACATACATTTAACGATATCATTAGAGGCATGTGCTAATTTACATTTAATAGATTTATTAATTTTATTTTACAAACTGAAAGTCACAAAAAGGACGGCAAAATAAGGGCTATAAACGCGAGCCAGCGGAATAATATCATAACGAGCGTACACTGCACTCTGCTCTTCATCTTTTTCTTTCTTTCTTTGAAATCTCTCTCTTTCTCCTCCTCTCTCTCTCTCCTCGCTCTCTACCCCTCTCTCGCTCTCAATCTCTCTCTTCTGCTCCATCTCTCTCCTGGCTCGCACACACTAATATAGATGAAATATAACAAAACCTCAAGAACAAAAAGACACACAAGGCACAAAGACAAGACGACAAGCACAAGCACAAAAAGGGAGACAAGCACCCAAGGCGCAAAAAGCACAGAAGCACAAGCAACCAAGCACCCAAGCGGCCACAAGCCACAAAGGCAATGCTCGTGACTATATTCGCACACCTCACTCACAGTGAAAAACAAAAGATTAAATAAGACTCAGGACTATCTAGACGTGATTTAAAAAAAGCAAAATCATTGAAGCAATTTTAAAGAAAATTTCTTTATTCAAACTTCAAATATATTTAGAATATTTAGAACAGTTTTATATAAAAGAATACTAAGAAATAAATTATAGAAAAGAACGATAAATAGGAGTCTTAAATTAGAAGAATGCAAATTATCGATATTAATAGATCAACAAATAAAAAAAAAAAATGAAATACAGGCATTGTACCGCTATGTATGGAATGATGTATATAGAAAGGCTTTACAACACAAAAATAAGTAAGGAAAGAAACATTCGAAAGTGAAATGTATAAATATTAAAGGAAGAGATAAAGAGGTTATAAAGATAAGAAATGGAATGTAAAAGATTTAAATTGCCCATCTAATCTATCAAAATTTTCTACGGTGTACGTAAGGCAGATATAATATATGATAGAATTATATATAGTAATAAAAGAGAGAATAATTATAATTAGTATAATAATAATAGGAAATAATAAGTAATAATTAATTAAAAAAACGGTTTATACAAGAATTTGATATAGCACTGACTAATAAATATTATATAGTGGATATAATGATAAATGTACGGTAAGAAAATAGGTCATGGTATACGTAACATAGTTCATGTGGGTCGTTTCGGTAATACCATGGAATAATATTAATATATATAAATAGTGATCATTAAATATATATAATATCGTGATCTTGCTGGTATAATAATATAGGGAATATGCCATATTTTGTAGTACGCTTACCATAGGTTGACTCTTATGTTACTAGAACTGAGATAGGTGAATTATGAAGTATAAATATATAGGGATAAATACTCACATAATATGGTATAACTAGTATGATATTAGTTATATATGTAATGATTACGGGGGGTTATGATAGTGCGTGTGAATCCTGAAAAATGTATATATCCGAGTCTGTTGTCATTATGTAGGCTCGCGTTAGTAATGCTAGTGATAAGAATGGGATGTATCCAGGTGGGGGCCAATAGGCAGGCCTACGAGGAACCTCTGCGATATGAGGAGTCAAAGCCGATTACTAAAGCATTAATTATAAGTAACATAAATCTATATTTATATTATTAAGTAATACTATATATCTCATATGATTATAATTATCATATGATGAATATCTAATGAGTGTGGGTTTTTTATGTACGTTATTGGCAAAGTGTTCCTAGTAACTTGATATAATAGTAATTTAAAATTATAATTGAGGGGTTGGTGATTTCAAAGTAGCTTATTATATATTTATTGTGAGTCGATAACTAACCTGTTCAACGCCTCGGTGTTAATTACAACGTAAAAATTTATTATATATGTATTTATAATTAATCACAACAACCCTAGCTACGATACGGTGATAAATACATTCTCTTTAACCCCTGGTCTAAAGGTATATACAGAATATATATAATTATGATCTAAATATGTAGGTTATCTTAAGGCTACCGGGTATGATAGTGCAATTTAAATCCGATGGGTATAAAGTAAATATACTAGTACACTAATAGGAGATGAGAACTATAAAACGTCATTGGTTTTTTCAGGCTCTATTTACTTCGCATAAATTAGATGTAAATCTTAATCTCTTGTAATAAACTTCATACAATATTCTGAATCGCTAATACCTATACAATAAGGTTTCGAATAATGTAAATAGATAAATGTTAATCTCACTATTAGAGGATAGCGTAGATACATGAATAAATATTTAATGTAGAAACAAGACATAGCACTCGAAAGGTTCTATATTAGTGATAAAGGTATAGTAGTTAACTCATACCTTAGTAGCGATGGATAGGCGCTAATAGTGTCCTACCAAATAGATATTTAATCACATATATGAATATATACAAAAATATATAAATATTTATATTATAATAAATATATGTATAATTATATTATATATATATAATAATAATAAATATTATACATACATAGATATATATTATAAATATAATATATTATATATCATTTTTAATAAAAGAGAATAATAATATTAATAATATATTAATATTATATGATATTAGATAAGTATTTTTATATATATCAGTATATTTATATATTATGATTTGATTAATAATAATATTATGAGTATTTAAAATAATAATCAAGTATAATCATACAAGAAAAAGAAATTATAATATTATGATATAAAGCGTCTACTCTCGATATCAACTATATAAATAATATATGAGTAGCAACTCAATAATGATACATATGCCCTGGCCCTCCAATATTCCCCAAACCATTTAATATTATAACCCTCATTTATATCTAATAGATAATATAATATTATAATAGTATTTTCATTATAAATAATTATATACTTAATATTACGCTGATTAGAGTTAATGAATTTCTAATTTTATATATATATTAATTATATAAATAGATTATAGATAAAATAAATATTTAAAGATAATTTATTTATAAGTATTAATTAAGAAAACGATTCTCTTTTTCTAGGCCCCCGATGGAAATTAATCCTGGAGCTGAATATACAGCACCAGCTAGAGATATATTAATATGTATTAATATATAAATAATTAGAGGGGGGTAATTAAATAGAGTATATTAAATAGAGAAATAATATAAATTTAGAATTATAAGTTATATATAATAATAAGAATAAGATAAGATAATTAATAGAAATATAATGAAATAGTATAATAATATATAATAATATAAATATTAAGATAAATAATAAGCATATATATAATATTAGAGTAAATATAAATAAATATATAATATATAGTAGTAAATAATATAGAGAGATATAGATATATAAGCAGGGTTGGGTCATATATATGTAGATATATAAAATAATATATATATTAGAGAGAGATAAGATATATTATATATAATATAGTAATATATTTATATATTATTATAATAATATATATAATATATAATAATAAATATATATATATCTATGATGAATATATATATATATATATATTATAATATTATTTAATAATATATTAATTATATATAATATTTTATTATTATTAAATTATATTAGATAGATTAAATATATAGTATTCTATTATATATTTATAATAATATTATATATATATAATTATATAATATTATTAATAACTTATATTAATATCATTAACAAACATCTAATTAATATATATATTATATATAAATAAATTATAATATTGATTAATAATAATATTTAATATATAATAGTATAATATCGATTAAGATTATTATTATAATATATATATTAATAATATATAACTATATTAACTAGTATTATTTTATATTAATAATTTAATATATAAGTATTATAATATATTGATTATATTAATATTAAGGGAATTTTGTCTCTTTATTTGTGTGCCACGGAAATCAGCTGTCTCATTAGAAATTTTTAAGGTTTATAACATTATTTACAATTTTGTTTATAAATTTTTTATAAATAAATCTAGGTGTTAATAAATAATGATTAATCAGTTTGTACGAAAGACGATTTTATAATGAGAAATATTAAAGCATTAATTATTTTTAATAGTAATATAACGTATTGCGTCATACTTCACTAATAAGAAAAAGTGTGATGTTAACTTTTAATATTGACCGATATACTAATAATAATACTTTAATAGTATATCAGTATAGTACTATTAATTAATTTGCTATCATTATTAATTATCATGAAAACAGTAGATAATAGTATATATACTATTAATCATTGAGTTGATAGTTATATAAGTATAATGTTTATGTACAACACTAATAATTTTGTTATACTATACTAAAATATATCTATATATTAATACTATAATTTATATAGTAATATATATAAATTCTAACTATGATACATAACACGGACTTTTTTTTTTTATAATATACTTCTAGTTTATTTCTGAATTCCCATGGCAAATATATATTGGATTCCTCGAATTCGTAATCAGAGAGTCCGAATGGACAAACTTTAGTTACTCAAAGGTGTCTTGAATTAATGTTAAAAGCATAAAAACAAGATAATATTGTGTCATTAATAGAGTAATCTCATAACGAACCCAAAAGAGTTGTGGATAGTGGTGAGTACCTAAGCTTTATAAGCTTTAACTTAATCTTAACTTAGAGCCTAAAACCTGAACCTTAATTACTCTAACCTAAAACCTTATACCTCTAAATTCTAACGCCTACATGCGAGACTCGGGCTGTAAGAGAAATTTTTTTGATGTTGTGTCAATCATTTTCCCTGTCGACAATTTGTGCTAGTGTCTACTATAGTGTCACTCAAGCCCGCTTCACACCGAACGAATCTGAATCAATCCGAATGAATCAGAATCAACAAAAAGTTTGAGTGATGAAGATACGTGAAAGTTTCTCCCGTAGACGAGCATTTAGGAGTGATGGGATATTTCCATTAATAATATTACAGTAACAGTATTATCATCTTAGAATCATAATGCCAACTCTCAAGTCAAGACGTAGTATAAAGAAAGATCTACACTTATAATTTTCAGATGATTCGGATTCTTTTGGCTGAAGGGCGCCTTAGACTCATCGTTATTATTAAGACGTGTCGTTAGAAAGACGTATGGTGCTGGAAATAAGGCCGAAGTAACTGCATTCTGGAGTAGAAACTCGTCGGAGAAGATGAGAAAGCGGACGCACGAGTGAGAAGCGTCTTAGAAACGTGGGGGATGGACGCTAGAGCATTCGAAGGAAGACGGTGTGCCCATTATAAACAACGCTTGTGTGTGGAATGTTCGAATCCAAATTCGAATCCGTAATCCAGCATACCCTTTGATTCGAATCGCGAATCCGTGTGTGTGGAATAGTGTCTTGCGAATCCGAATCCCGGAATCCTTTGTTAAAAAGCTTTGAATCCGGAATCGCGAATCCAGTGAATCCTGGATTCAGAATTCACGTTTTCCAATGATTTTTCAATAGTATCAAGTTGCATTCATGTAATCTAAGTAGTCATTATATCTCTTTATAATTAGTAATTATGGTGATATATATAAGTATATGTTTTTCTTTTTTTAAATTTTTTTTTGCATGCAAACTTTTGTAAATTCTTAGAAAAATTATGTTAATATTATTTAAATTATAAAGCATTTTGCTTGCTTCTTAACTGTAATTATTTTATTTTTTATATTATAGTATAATATTTTAATTTAAAACATTAACTTATAATAAACTCCCGTTTATTTTTTTAATTTATTAATATATCATTAGCTTCACTATTTATCATACATACTTATTACGCTGTAAAGTCATTATACTTATTCATACGTTGTTAAATGATCGCTATACATTATATTTTTTATTTTAATTTTTAATTTAAATTTTATTTCTATATCTATATAATTTTTATATATTATACTATTATACAAATTATTTATATATAAATTATAATGAGATTACATTGCTGTATCTTGGTATAAATAGTCCGTCACTATGAAAATTTTCTTGTGTTTCTTGTATATTTTGCAGTGAAAGAAAATGAAATGTTGTGATTTTTTTTTTGTCATGTCAAATATGCGATGGATTTCTCTATATTGCGTGGAATTTGGCGAATTTTGGCAACATACACACAATTATTATTATTTTCTCCTTTTCTTTTTTAGTCAGATATTTCTCCAGTACGTATTTTTTTGATGATTGTCTCTTTCCTCTTCATCCATGGACAATCACATACTATGCATGTGATATATGTGATAGATATTATATATATATTATTATCTATATATAAATTATAATTATTATATTATAATTATGGTTATATTTATTATATATAATTTTCATTATAATTATTAATATTTATTTTTATATATATAATATTATAGTATAATTTATCTATTATTTTATTGATTTATTAATTATATATATTACTTATATTTACTTATTATTATTTATATATATTTTTCAGATTATATTGTATTTCAGTATCTTAATTATGGGTAAAAATTGGGGGTGACACCCCCTCTGCTCGACTATTATATATTATATATATTTAATAATATTATTTAATATATTATATTTTGTTAGTTATTATATAATTATTATATAATCAAATTATTTAGTATTATTATATTTAGATTATTTAATATATTAATTATAGTATATTATATTATATTCCATGTTTGTATATATATACTATTAAATATATATATTATATTTATTTGGTATTTATATTATACTAATATATACTTTTAATTATTAATTATAATTATATATTTTTTTAAATTTTTATTAGTTCTTACGAAGTTATTAACTTTTTGATTTAATCACTTTTTTAATTATTTTTAATATTTATTTATTTTTATTATACTTTATTATAATAATATAATTCTTTGATTTTATATATTTTTTAATTCACTCACCATAATTATTTATTTGTTATATAGCTTTATTTAAAATTATATAGTATTCATTAATTATTTTATATTATTTATATTTTAATGTATAATACGTAGTTATATCTTACTTATTCTCATTTAAAATATTGAAATGTTATATATATAACATGATTATCAGTTATATCTAGCATAATCTATTATGATAAAATAAGGAGATCAATCATGAATATTATATAATATATAATATTATTCAATTTCAAATATTTTATCTCGAAATATATAATATATTATGTCAATAATAATAATAAATATTAATAAATGAATTAATAGTGATAATTTAAATTATTTTTATAAGAAAAAGTATATATATGCTGTGCTAGCATGTTACTATATATCCTTAACTACGTTGTGAATGTCAGTCATTTTCATGTAGTATTAGTCTCCTGTATTTACGATATATGTGTTATGTGTGTGTATGTATGAAACTTACAATTTAATAGCAACATTGTAGCATTGTCATATACCATTAGTTAGTTTATTATGATTGATACTTTTTAGTGGATTGTAGAAGTTTGGGGACATGGATAAGTCTGGGCTCTACATATGTATGCATAGCCAATTCACGTCTTGGAATCTGAGAATAGCTGGATTTAAAAGGCGATAAACATGTTTGGGTGTTTTGAGATGACCGTAAGAAATTTCATATGATTTGGTAGTGTGAACGTACAAATCACGCAACGGAATGTGTTACTTACTGTAGTTGAGTAGTGAGGTTATTATTTGTATCAGTAATAATGATAGTAAGTTGCTACTAATTTGAACGTTGGCTTAGATTTTTGTCATAAGATTCCTCCCTAAACATTTTGTGTGGTCCAC
>JABUQX010088694.1:0-22419 GCA_015478945.1 Trachelipus rathkii
CTTACCAATATGGATTATAAAATATAATTTATGTGGCAAGCAACAGAACCAATAATTGATACAATGGCGTCAATATTTAATATCATAAAGCGTAGTGGAAAACGTCACAAATATAATATAAAAGTTTTAAGCACTGAGTTAATGCCTAACCTATTTAAATGAAAAGAATATTATAAAACATAATTTAAAATATTATAAAACAAAATTAAAAATAATATAATCACATCACAAGATAAAGACACCCGCCGAGGAATAATTTCAGGGAATAGTGACTCAAAATTTTTAAGGCGTGGAAATGGAGAGTCGCATTTGATTGACGCAGGAATAAAAATTATTACTTTATATTATATATAATATTATATATAGATATATATATATATATATCTTATATATATATTATATATTATATATATAAATATAATATAGATATATATAATTATATATATATATATAATATATATATATATATAATATATATATATATAGATATATAATATATATATATATATAAATATATAAGTATAATAGTATTATATATATATAATATATAATATAAATATAAATATATATAATAAATAATATAAATAATAATAATATAGATAAATTATAATATAATATAACAAAATGATTTAATTTTTTATTAATGATACAAATTTCAAAGTTTACAAATAATATCAATACAAATCTAATAAAAAATAATAATAATAAATAATAATAATAATAATAATTACAATTACAATTTCAATGTACAAATTGAAATTTCAATTAAATATTAACGATTTCATTTAAATTAAAAAATTAAAATTGAAAATTAGAATTAAATTAAAATTACAATTACAATTTCATTACTATTACAATAAAATTAAAATTAAAATTAAAATTATAATTTAAAATTAAAATAAAATTAAGTTAAATTAAAATAAAATAAAATTAAACTTTGCCTTAAAGAATTAAAATTAAAATTAAAATTAATAATTAAATATTAAAATTGACAAATTTATAACTAAATTATTATAATTTAATATTCAAATTAAAATTATTCATAAAATTAAATTATAATTAATAATGTTATACATTATCATTATAGGGGTATTATAGATCTTATCAATTATTCATTAATAATTGATAAATTAAATTAACATTATTAAAACTAAAATTTATAAACAATTATAGTTTATAAAATTATTATAAATTGGATCGTAAATATAATAAAATTATAAGCATTACCTTAAGTCTATTAATAAAAAAGTTAAAGAGATAATTTAAACATAAGTTGCAACAATATTTAATATTATTTAGTAAGATCATAATGTACATGTGTGGAACAAACAGATGATACCAACCTCATATGGAAAGGGGCTATCAAAAAGTGTGAGCAGAGTATTAATAATTAAATTGAATATTGAGTTATTGGTAAGAATATTAACATATCATATTTAATTTATAGGATTATAATGTAATAATGTAAAATATAAAGAGAATGAAAAAGTATAAAATAAGATAAAATTAATAATTATCGTTAAATTTTAACAAATTAAAATTATAATTAAACTTTTTTAAACTCTAGTATCCAAGTAATAATGTTTAAACTAATTATTATTTCAATTATTATCATATTTATAATAAAAATTAATAATTAAATTAATAATTTATAATTTTAATTTTTACATTTTTAATTTAAATTTTAATTTTAATTATATTATAATATAATTTAATTAAATTATAAGAATAATTATAAATTACAAATATAATTATAATTAATAAATTTAATTTTATTTTTTTATTTTCCATTTAATTTAATTTTAATTCAATTTTAACATTTTTAATTATATTAAAATTATATTTATAATATCATCATTTATTATAATTCTATTATAATATATTATAGAATTTTAATTTAATTATTAATTGTGTTAGAAGTTTTTATAGGTTTTTAGAGAATTACATATAATTTTAATTCAACTAGACAAATTATAAGTCTTTTCCAACAATTAAATTTACTATTAATATTGGATTTATAATGCATTAATGTTTCGAAAGTTAAATTAATTCATATTATTATAATATAATATACATTTATTAATTTATATATATTAAATAATTAGGTATAATTTATAATTTAATATATAGAATAGGTATTTTCACTTCAAAAAATTATTGAATTATTATAATTATAGATTATGAGAAAATTATAAAATTATAATTATATAAATATATTTTACCTAATATCAAAGAAATAAAAATTATTTTAGCTATCTTGATTTTGTATTTTTATATTCTGATACGATTTTCATATATAAGGTTGTGCATTATTATTTGAAGTTATAATGTCATCATTTTTAAATATAATAATTATTTAATGTTAATTAATAATCTTCTGTTTTTTTTAATTAATTTTGTTTTTCCTTAATTATGATCCCATTTAGGAGATTAAATAAAACATGGGTTTAAACATTTATATTTCACTTCAATCACAGCCTATACCTCAACTCTTCAACTTTAATACTTATTTAATATATATTTAAATTCATAAAGGATATCCACATAATTTATAAAGCAATTTACAAGCTTCATAACAATGAGACGAAAGATACGTAATCATTATGGTATATTCACAGACTGAATAAATATCACAATATCACAAAAAATCAAAGTGAATGTCAATTATTTATTAACATTCAACGAGATACAAACATTATATAAAAATTATTTAAGGTCTTTTGAATAAAAAATGAGAAAAATATTAAGGAATTAATATTTTTGAGATTTAAAACATTTTACTTTTTAAAAATTATAAATTAATTATAATATCAGAATATAATAATAATTATTAAGATAAAATTAATTTAAATTTACATTTTATTTTTAATTTTAATTTTCAATTTTAACTTTTAAATTTTTAATTTTTAACTATAATAATTGATTATATCATTATAAATTATACATTTTTCAGTTGTAATTCTTGCTTGTAATCATAATTATAGTTATAAATTAATAATTAATAATTATAAATGATAGAGTTATAATTTATAATTATAAATTATAATTTTAATTTTATTTTTAATTTAATTTTGAATTTTAATATTTTAATAAAAATAATATTAATACTATAATAAGTAATAGATAAAAAATAATAATAATAATAATAATATAATAAATACATATCATATAACATCTAATCAATCCAATATATGAAATCTCATTAAAAATCAAAAAAATAAATAAGGTAGTAATATATGCGAGATCAACTCAATCATTAACATTAGACCACGTTTATAAATTTTCAAAAGTATTATATGTTAAATTTCTCTTTTATTTTAAATTGAGTTGGTAATTAATGTATAAAAATTTTATTATATTTAATAATAATAATAATAATAATGTAATAATAATAATAAACATAATAATATCGACGCGACAGAGTGCATATATATTATTAAATAAGTCTAGACGTCTCATAAAAATGAAGGTGAGACGACGCTCTCCCTATGAGAGTGAAAGATATCAGCAGGCCGAGTCTCTAAACCTAGCCCTAAACAGGAAGAAGACGGTGTGAGCCTTATTAATAATAATATCCCCCTCAATTAGTCTCTTAATCTATGAGTTTAATTCGTAAAGGACTTATATATTGACTAAATTTTTTTTAAATCTATTTAACAAGTCAGAGATTTTTTCCTTTTATAGAAAACATCCTGAAAACCATTTGACGCTTTCACGACTCTTCGTACATTTGGTAAACTCGCTAGAATATTTTTACAAGAAATTCTTGTCTTTATTCGAGAAGTTGAAAGCCATAAACTTCCGATAGCATTATTATAAGGTGTACTTAAATATAGAATATATTAAATCTGATATTTACCTAAATAATTAAGCTCCAAATAAAATTAATCTCGAAGATTAAAATATACCGCCATGATAATATTTAGTAGATGTTATAAATTATGTAGAAGAAAATTTAATGTATTTTGAGCAAATTTTATTATTTTTCCAAAAATAAGTAATAATTTTTATTTTTTGAATATTAAACACATAAAAAAAATGTAATAATATAAATTATGTATTAATTTTTATTTTTTATTAAATAACAATAACTATATTATTTTGAGGGAAATAATTTATTTAAATAAAAATATATATTAAAATGTTAAAATTATTAAATTGATATTCAACCTTAAGCAATATAAATGTAATTTGATGCTGGATAAATTTATGAAATATATATTATATTTGAATGATCATAAAAAAAATAAAATTATTCTTGATGACAGTAACAATATATAATTTTATAAAAAAAATAAAAATATAATATTATTATAATTTATTATTATAGTACCCTATTTTAAAATCAACATCATGTAATCCCATAAATAAATTATATATATTCTCAGGGGGGAGAGGGGAGCTACTATATATGCTAGTTATATTATTATGAGGAGAAAGCCTAAATATTCTTATTTTTTAATTTTAGATTAAATTTGTAATAATATTTATATTAATTTATATATTATACTTTATATATTATATTATTATTTATAATAGTATTCAAAAATATAATATATACGTATGGAATTTTGTACGATTCATATAAATCAATTTTATCTAAAAGCTTCCTCAATATCTGCACTATAGGACATATTGTGATAAACGACGACACGAAGACGTAATCAGATTCTCGATCAAGACAGTAGTACTCACTAATTTAAATGTTATTTGACCCTATACGAACTTTTCTGCTATTATACAAAAACTCAACGGAAAAATTTCAGAAACTACATAGAAAACTACACACTAACTAATATAATACAAAATTTATACAGCAAATTTGTATTGCAATAAATGTATTATAATGTTTATAACCAATTCAAATTCGAGCACAGCTCTTTTTACTTATTTCCTTAAGCTTTATTTAATTTAGCATACGTTGAAAACTAAAATTATATCAAGTGAGAGCCTACTGACCAGATTAATATAAACTATTTTCCCTCCCATCATATGGTGAATTTCTGGACGTCGTAGTTGGGGCTTAATTTTAACTTTTACATTTATAGTCTTCCTTATTTGAAAAAAATTTGCAACAAATTTTTTTTCTTAAATTTGTTCTATGCACCCAAGTTTTCAAATTTTCCCCCAGGACTGTCAGATACGGGTTGGATTCCCGTTGATCGATGAAAATTATATAGCAAAACTAGAATTTTAATTAGATTGTCTAAGTTCATTTTCAAATTATATATTCACTACAATTCACTCTCATTAACTTAGTTCATTGTGGTATCGAGAGAGTTGATATTAAACACAATGGTCTGAGAGCTGGTAATTGATGTTTATCATATGAATTATCAATATTACACAATAAATTTGAATCGTCTAATATAATTCAAAGAATTAATTTCATGGTCATTTCTAAATATTATAATTGTTACTATATCAGTATTTAAACGAGTTATCATCTCATTAATAATTATTCTCGCACTCTCATACGAAAATGTAAAAACATAATAAACACAGTTTTTAGTATAGATATAACATTATAATAATAATCTCTTTAATAATTCCCGAATAAACCGTTCACAAAATAAGTTGTCACACAAGAACTATAATTTATTATTATTATCTTAAATATATAAATATTATATTTTATATAAAATAATCTATAGATGAAATATACGTATCATTAATTAAATAATATTATAATTAATTATACTATATATTATATATTATAAATAATATATATTCTTTCATTATATATATATATTTTATTTTTATAAACTATATCAATTATAATAATTATAATAGTATATATCTATTTAATTATATGTATCTTACAATATATTATTATCCTTATATTTATAATATACCTTATATATTATATATATATTTAATAATATTATTAATAATTTCGATATATACTACTATATTTTGTCTATGATGACTATTAACTCGTTAAAGATGAACTGAAAAACATGCTAATTATGGACACCCAAATTTTTTACCTGTATTTGTTTTCGCGGTTCATTAAACATGACCGCAGTATAAATGTCGAGAGTAATAGCATAGTAACACTATACTTGTTACCCCTCCTCTTTAACATTATTATGTCTTAGAAACTTGAGTTAAATATAATGATTGTTAGTTACCAATACAATAAGCTCATATTGCCAAACTTTCTGAAGTCTGTAAAATTTTGTAACGACTAACAAATCCGCTAATGTAAACTCACAAGCTAACATCTATGAGTAGTCTGGACTGTTGGCGCCTTTGAGAGTAGAGGGGTACCATACAACATATTGGCTTCTGTATTGTTTTTATTTCGAGTGTTCCTAATTGATTGTTTTCATATCACTCTCCCAATACAGAAAAAAATATATAGAAAAACATCAATATATGTTTTCACTTTATTCTAACAAGCTTGTTTCTTGTCATTCTTATCTAACTAGATTTACCTTTAACAAAACTTATAATTCCCCCCTATCTTAAATAATCCACTCATAAATATCGGCGTTAAGCCTCGGTACTAATATCTTCGGTGATCACTCCTTTTCAATCGTTTTCATCGAAAATAGATCACAATCTTTATACTACATATTAAACACCTTACACAACCTTCCATCTAGAACGGTTGTGTGTTTCTCTCCTGTACGATGTGATCTAAAAATTTTTACTTCATGCTGAAATACTCTTCTATCCTTGTCTTTTACCAATTCTCTTATCAAGTGTAGTGTGGTCTGTTTGTAATTTGCCACTAGGGACCCTTAGATCTGGATTATTTCTTATCATGTCTGTGGGTAATCACTAGACACATATAGCCCCTATGACTCTGTTACATTATTCATTTCCTATCAAGTGATAGCCTTTTTTCCCTCTCAACCGATATTTGATTTGGGCAACACTCTCTGTATCTTCGCCATTGCCCACAATCATTAAACCTCACTTCATTCTGTAATATTCCTATCACTACTTCAGCATATCCCTTTAGCGTGAACCAAGTCGCCGTTCACCACTCTTTCTGTCACCAACCCTTATTATTCTGTCTCAATAATCTCATGTCCCGAGCTGTCGCAACCGGCTTATAGGTTGACACAGCTATTTGTCTTGATCTTCACAATATCTCCACTTGTAAAAATGCCCCTTCCTCGGTAATATAATCCTGTATCTTCTTTTCCATAACGTTCCTCTGTTTCCCAAAACCTGTTCCCGTACACATAATAAGTAACTATTCCGATACAATTCCGTCTTATTAATTTTGTCCTTATGATAGTTTTCGCTACTCTTTCTTTTTCCACATCTGCTGATAAATCATATCCGAATCCTCATATGAGCGAATAGTTAATATATCTTATATTACTTCATACCCCACTATTTACCTTTTAGTACAAGACTGTTCACTATTCACACAACACCCGGTAGTTTACGTCCACACCATAGGTTATAACTAAGCACGTATATATCATATCATCATATTAGAATATATTTATTCATCACTTTCAACACTATGTGAGCAATTATCTAGAGATAAGCATATGATTATTTTATCTCCCCATAAACTTATTGATTATCTACATCTTAACTCTACTATAGAATAATTCTCATCTCAACTTCTCTCACTCTTATTTTAACGACTACCTTTCTTTTCCAAGTACTGTTGAGATCAAGTGCGCAAACAACAAAACTACACCACGCGATATATAGGAATATGTAAGTAATTGAGAGAGAATATCACTATTAGAAGATGTTTCCCGAAAAGAAAGCATCTCTACCGCTCTCCCTCTCTCGTGATATCCATTTAAAATATTAGGTAAGAGAACATCGTACAACGAGATACTAGAATAATCTAAACCTAAGATGCATTCTATCTGGACCGCCGTAACACAGAGACCCTCACCTATTTATAAACAGGTCAATATTGGTGAAGGTGTTTCATGCACTGGCCCCAGCGTGGCCCACGAACCATGCCCCCATAGTCCCAATTAACCCCGCAAAACTCACCTCCTCACCTTATCTAGCGCTAACTCTATCTGCTCTCGCCTCTGCTCAAATCATCAGCGAGTGATTTCTTCTCTCCTGCTTCGACACTCGTCTGTCCACGGGTCGTTTTATATTTATTATTCACATGCATCACTATTCATCTTTCAATGCTGTGTCTCGTTTACCTACACCAGCGCGAGCTCTCGGTCTTGAAATATGGGCGCAAACCAGAACGACCTCAGTCACACATATACTATGTTCCTTATCAATCCGCTCCTAACCACGCGCACCTATCATTCTCACTCCTTCCCTACATCTGACTCAATACCCCATTCTCAACATACTTTCACTCTTCTTCTTCCTCTCATCTTACCCCATTTTCTCCTTCTACACCACATCCCATCCCTCCTCATCATAAGTTTTCACTTCTCTCACTTTTATTAATTTCTTTCCTCACACCCTTAGCCACACCCCTATATATGTCTCATTCCACTATCCTTATTTAGCTTCATCTCCTTCATTATATTCTCTCATTACTATATTCTACTCTGTACTAATCGTAACCTATCTTGCGTTCATTTTTTACTTATACTTCCTTATAAATCCCTCGGACAGGGCACTTACCTGCCTTTCGTATCCACTTAACTACTATCATTTATGTCAGAACACGGCGATATGTATATGACTAAATATACCACACTACTTATTCTTACTATACACATAGTTACTACCTATTTCTTACTGTATCCACTACCATCCGACACTCCGTATCATATATCTCTACTAACTTACTATGCCCACTAATCTTTTATTTATTAGTATTATGTATTAAATATCGAGAGCATGTGATATCTCACTTGGACACACATATACACCTATTACACATCGGGCATCTATCGGTACCTATATTATTGTGACTGTCATTGCCTAATTACCTCACTACTATATAACCCTGCGTACTGCCCTACCCTAACGGTAATATTTAATATTATATTATTTATTATCTCTATTAATATATATTATATTTATTCTAAACTTATCTCAGTTTATCAGCATGTCTTCCATTATCATAACTATATACTGCTCTATAATTATTATATCTTATATATCATTATATTATTAATATTTCTTTCATTTATTAGGTTAGTGCACATTATCTATATCTATAGTTAAGTGTTTTACGTGTATCGCTACTTTATTTTGAGTATTATATCTCATTGTCGCCGATTACCTCTTGCTTAGCGAGTATAAATAATAATGAGGTAGTCTTATTTTCCTTTTATCTATTTTATACAATCTTTATTCCAATATATGCCTGTTAGGATTTTATCATCTAATTATCTTCCTTTCCTTAATTCTATCCACCAACTCACAACTCACATACAAATCACCCCTACTAACATCAACTCACCAATATTATTTCACTTATTATCTATATATTCATTTATAATATAATTAATATACTCTATATATATATAATATCATCTCTATTATATATAATATATCTAAATATATATCTAAATATATATATTAATAATTATTATAATATAAAAATTAGTATATAATCTTATTAATATTATAAAATAATCTATTAATATAATATGTATTAATTAATAATCCTAATATATATCTAATAATATAGATATTATATAATACTATTCATATAATTAATATTAATAAAATATATTAAATAATATATATATTATATAAATATTATCAATAAATATATAAATATATATCATACTATATAATAATATATTATTATAGTTAATCATAGAAACTTTTAAAAATTATATGCTATATAATAAAGGATACAGAATAATTAAAAATCGTGTCAAATGACTTAGGTTTGAGCAAATAATTCTGCATAAGCTGTCATAATTTAATGTCTTTTCTTAAGAAATTGTCATAATAACGCTAAGTCCAAAAATATTCTCTTACATATAAAACGCGTTTATTACTAGACAACTTTCAGAACCTCTTATTGCTTCGGAAGTTATACTTGTATAAAACGTCCAACAGAAAAAAAAGAGAACTCGATCATCCAAAAAGAACTTTACCTTTTTTAAAAACAAATAGTCATATACACAGTTCTTACATTCTTTAAAGAACCATATTTTATTCCTTTGATAGCTTTATGTATTTAATCTTCCTACTGCTTAATATTCGACATACTCTTTCAACAATTCTTTCATAATGTTCTTCTGGTATAACCTTCTCTATCAAAAATATTGTATTAAAATTTCAGTTTAAACAAGGAAAAGTTTTATACAGAGGAATAATTATACCTTTGTACAGATAACATCATCTCATATTCTATCATTACATTAGTTCAATTTTATTTTTTATTCACTTTACCTTGTGTGTCTCTTAAAGGTCAAATCGCTGCAGTTTTTTCTATCATTATCGTGAGAACTTGACCACATACGCTACTGCTTACTACAATCGGCGAGAGTGAAACCCTGTTATCATACTCTTTTCTCTTATATTACCTGTATATACGTCTTTATAGTTTGACTACTTTCGCTGGTCCATATCTTGCGTTCTTCTTGAATTACATTGAGATGTTGGTAATATTGACTTACGATTATTTATATTATGGTAATAGTAATCGATTATATTATATATGTATGGTACCTGAGAGAGTATAACTAGCTACCTGACATTGTGTCATTATGTGAGGTGACATATACGTTAATATCAGAATATACCTATGCAACCATTACTATTATTACTCTAATCTAATGTAATAGTCACTTACATACTATTATATTATTAACTTATTATTATATGTTTAAACTTAATAACTATATTATAAAGCCCCGTATTTTATATATATCACCCAATGCACTATCATACTACTTTATAGCCTTATCTAAGAAATTTAGAAAAGAGCACACATTCAGAGTCATAAGACTCATCACATTGCATTATCTACTATATTTATATAAGAATTTTTATAGGAACCCACCACTAACGGGCTGGGCCCTTCTCAAGAAGGGTGTAAAATAAACATTAAATAAATAAACCCACGCAATCCCCAGTCTAACGCAAAGTTCTCGGGTGAGCGCGGACACTTTGGCTTTTTCTTCTTCCTTTCTTTGCTCCTACCTCGTTTTTCCCCAAGACTGTGAGTAAGGTCACTACAAGCACGGAAAAGAAAGTAAGTAGGAGATATATGCAATTCGAAAGAAAGAGCAACCTTACGCCCTCCTCTGTTACCCATTATTAGGGAGAACGTTCACAGCAGTAGAAAATCCACCTCTAAGCTTCACGGGACCGGACGGATCCTCACTATGGTAAATCTGTCCAATGGAGGGTTCCATCCCTTGGCCCAGGGGGCCAACAACCATCCCTGATACAAAACCCCGCACTCTCTCCTATTCATGGCACCCTTTACTCTCTGCATCTGCCAAACTCACATTTCTCTCACTCCAGACATTCGTTCACCTACTCAATCCCACTTTCTCTTCGGTCTCTCCAGCCTGTCAGTTTCCAACAACAACTCACCACTATATTCTGCTAAACCCTAACCGACTTTATCATCCGTTCCCAGCTATGAACCAAACATGCGTCAACAACTTTTCATGTTATTCCTTCATTTACCCTTTTCCTTCCACCACACCAACTCTCTATAGAGTTTCATTCTCTCCACTTTATTTAAGTTCTTCTCTGACGACCTAGCACTACCGCCTAAAGATTGTGTTCCTTTATATATATAATAATATATATATATATATATATATATATTAATATATTATTATATATATTGATATATAATATATATATATATATATAGTAATTTATATATATAGGAATTATGTATTATCATTATATATATATATATATATATAAATAATGTATTATATATATATCAATATATATATAATATATATATATATAATAAGTATATATATATATTGTAATATACTATATTATATAATAATATATAATAATATATATATATATATATAATAAGTATAATATATATATATATTATATATAAATTATACTATATAATAATAATATATATTATATACTATATATAATATATATATATATAATATATATAATAGATATATATAATATTATAATATATATATAAATATATATAAATATATATATATAAAATATATATAGTATATAATATATATATAATCAACAAAGAAAAAACAAGAAAAGGAAACAGAAAATAAAAAAATCTGTGACGAACATACGTAGTGAGAGAATGTGCAGTGTCATTTTAGGTTTCTTAAAAAAATTGTAGTAAGTACCTACAGTAGTTCTTTACAAAAATGATTTTTAAGCAACGTACCTTGCTCGGAACTTTAAAAAGAGTGATTCCTGAAAAAAAAGAGAGAAAAATCATCAAAAAACTTTTCTTTTTAAACAATAAAATCAACAAGTTTCTTTAGACATTTATTCCTTTGTATTTGTTGTTTAACTTGTACTGTTTATCGACCTTTCCTATTATTATGTTGTGGGAACTTGCTCAAGAAATATTTAAACTTCTTGAAGAAAAAAGTTGATGATTTCTTTAGAGAATAGTTTCTTTAATTAATTATTATTATTTTATATTCAACGGACAAATGGGTTTTTAAATTATGTATAAGCAAAAGGGATTTTTCATCGTCAATACCTCTATATATATATATAAACCTCCATTATAATCAACAATATATATAAATATATAATATATATATATATATATAATATATAAATAATATAAATATATATAATATATATACTAATATATAATAATATATAATAATATAATATTTGGTCAGCATCCCCCGAAAAGTTCAGGCAGTAACTAAAAAACTGATAAAAGGTATAGCGAAATAATATCATTTATTTAATCTAAGGAGACATTTTTCACTCGCAGAAATTAAAAAAAAAATAAATAACCCTTTTAAAATAAAATTGTTAAAAAATTGTGAACAAATTGTACAGTTTTTTGATAAATGTCAAAGATCGCGACTTACCTCACGAGTGAACGGAAAGTGGCCTAAATGTTAATTTTCTTTTAAAACGGAAACAAATACCAACCGGGTAGACAAGAAACGGTAGAGAGAATCGCGGTTTTCTCTTTCTCCCCTGATCCGGGGGACGATCGGGGGGGATCGCCCCCCTCGGTCCTCCGTCGCTCGACCCCTAAAATGGATACTAAAAGAAAAAAATAATTATTTCTCCAATATTGATATTCGTAGTCAGCGAAACATTTTGGCAACTTTTTCTCTCGAGACTGAAGCTTTCAACGTCTTTCAAGTCAATCACAGAGCCTGCACTTTTACTAATATTAATATGAGTTATTGAAAATAATATATAAACCACTTCATTTTTTTTTTAAATTTCTCTGGATAAATGGAACTAATCTCAATGAAAAATTCCGGTTAATTATCTGTATATGTTAATAGTTTTTCTAGTTCAGAAAAACTTTTTCGGGAGGCTGGCCTAATAATAATATATAGTATATTATTATATATATATATATATATATATATAATATATATAATATATATATATATATATCATATATATAATATAATATACTATTATATATAATATATATATATATATACAATATATATATATATAATAATAATATATATATATATATTATATATATATATATATATAATATATATATATATTATATAATATATATATAATTTAATAATATATAATATATATATATAATAATATATATATTAAACAACATTAAATGGAGCAAGTATTATATTAATCTCTCTCTCTCCCCCTCTCTTCTCTCTCTCTCGTCTCTCTCTCTTCTCTCTCTCTGCTTTATTTCTCTCTCTGCTCTTTCTATAATTATATTATATTGATTGATTATATACATACCATATATCATATGTAGATTATATATATATATATAGAGAACATATATATATTAGTATATATAATATATAGATATGTATATATATAATATATAAAGATATATAATATATATATATATAATCATATATATATTATATAATATAATATATATATTATATATATAATAACTATATTAATAATTATATAATATATATATATATAATATATATAGTATAATTAGATATATATATATAATATAATATTAATATTATTATTATATATTAATATATAATTTATTTAGTCTAACTACCACCGGTCCACGGGCAGAAGCCCTGATTCAAGGAAGGGTGCACTCGATTTTAGACGCCCAAGGTTGCAACGAAATAAAGACTAAGAGGGAGTAACCTCGTATTAGCACCGACCAGTTACGAACCGGGTATCTCGCTTGGTTAGCGAGTGCTCTTCCACTGAACTATATCAGGTGTTCCCAATACCAATTAGTTGTTGTAAGCGATGTAGGAACGGGTTTCAAATCCTTTCGCCCTTGGTCTCCTCACATGATCTTATATCAGGTAGCTGCTAAGTAGAGACCCTGTTCTAACGAGTATTGACTTGAACGATGTATTGAAAAAAAAACATAATAAATTAAAAATATATTTTAAGCTTTTAAACTTGCTATTTAAGCTTTAAATAATTAAGGAGCTTTATTTTTATCAAAAGAACTGTCTTCACACCATTTATTTTTTATATTTTAATTTTGGCAGTTAATTTGTTAATATTTTTTATAAATTTTTTGAAATAAATGATCTTAAAATCAAAAATTATTAAATTCAAAAAGTTTTTCAACGATCTTGAAATTCACTTTTGTCTTATACTCTTTTTCATCACTAAATCTTCATGCAAGAGATCTATTTTTTCAATCTAGATGGTGAACAATTACTCTTGTTTTCTTCTCCTTCGTTTACCTTGTCATTCTTCTTACTATTAACTTTCTTTCTTCTCATTGTTTCTTGTGACTTCCTCCTCAAACGTCCAAATCAAAAATCAAATATACTAAATGATATAGAAAGCATATGTATATATAATATCATTATATATATATATTATACCTATATTATATATATTTATTATAGTCTATAAATATATAAATATTTTATATATATTTAATAATATTTTTAATATATATATATATATATATATATATATATATATATATATATATATCTCCTAATATATATATATAAGTAGTATATAAAACGGGGCTCCAGCACACTTGCCTCCTTCGGTCCGCAAATATGCTGGTAAGACGCTTCGCTCCCCGTTTTATATACTACTTGTAAAGGTTGGTTTACGGGAGTGAAGTTGGAAAGATATTTTGGTCAACGAAGATGTGATCTATACCTTTTTAACTTTGTTACGAGGCCTACCTCCTCATTTCGATCGAAGGGGTTCCGTCGCTTTGGTCTCTGAGGCAGTTTGCTGACAGTTACATAAAATTTATAAGGAAAGTTTTATGAGAGTCAAGGGATCTCTAATTTTACCTTTATGTAAATTTTTCATAAAAATAATATTTGAAAAGGTAGTGAGGAATTACATTAATAAATAGCCACCCTATAGAAATTTTATAGAAACAATTGTAATAGAAAATTGCAAAAATAAAGTACATTTCTGCTTTCTATGTGTTTTAACTCCCTAAAATGAATATTAAAGGAACTATTTTAAAAAATTAAAATAGAATATTTTAATACAGTAGAAGTTCCTAATGCACTTCGTTCCTTAGTGCCTCCTATGGCCGAGTGGATAGAAGCGTTGATAGTAGAATAAAGTTTTTCTAGTTCAATGGCGAAAAGATCAAGTTATTAAACAATGGAGAAATTAATTAAGAGCAACAGAATGACAAGAGAAAAAACACGTCCTACTTCAAATGGACTAAACAGTCAAAGAATGACAAGAGATAAACCAGTCTACTCAATTGGACTAAACAGTCAAAGAATGACAAGAAGATAAACAGTCCAATCAAATTGGACTAAACAGCAAAGAATAACAACAACATAAGATCGTGATAATTATAATAATAATAATAATTTAAGCAATTTAACTTAAGTCTTAAGAAAAAAAAATTTAAAAAATATGTATATATAGGTTTATTTTTACTTCTTATTAGCGGTTAAATAATAATAATAATTTTATGTATATTGTTTAAAATAAAAAAAAATGATTTTACCTTAAAAAGAAGTTAGTTTTAAAAAATCTGCTCTGACAACTTTTCGAATTTACATATTCTACATAAGAAAAGTGAAATTTTTTTCTAAATTCGTTAAAAAAAACCGTTTTTTTCATTCCAGGATTTTTTCCAGAACTTCCAGGAAAAAATCTACGGATTTGAAAAATACATTTTCAATTGTTAAATGTTAAATATCTGGCTCTACTTAACATATAAAAATAAATAAGGTATGTATTTATAACTTCCAAATGCAAGGAATCCGAATATTATTATTAATTTTAAGGTATTTTTAGTAGGAAAAAAGTTATTAAAAATAATTCTAAAAATACAGAGATAAGAGAAAAATTTATGAGAGCAAAATTGAAGAACTCGATGAGTTTTAGGGAAATATAATATTTTTTTAAATTTTTCCTATAATAAATAAGGAATAATAAAATGACAAGATCTGAGAATGAGCAAAATCCAAAATTGACTTATAATAAAAAAATCTATAATAAAATGACAACTTGTGAGATCTGTAATACTAAAATAAAAATTTTAAAATTCATATAAGAAGTAATAAACATGTGAAAAATACAAATCAATCATTGCTTAATTTGAATTATTTTGATGATAAAAAGAAATTATGCTCAATGTGTAATAAAAGCGTTCTAAACCTTAAAATTCACGAGAAAAGTAAGATTCATCAAAGAAATTCGATGCAATGTGATTACAAAAATTGTCGAGAAGGAATTCAAGGTAATTTTAAAGCATATTGTTATACCAATATAAAAACTATTGATCCGAGGTTGTATATTAATAATATGATAAGTATAATTCAGAAAAAAATTGAAGAACAAAATTGGGAAAACTTAAAACTGAGTCTCTCTATTTTTATTAAATTTTATAAATTTTTACCTGATGGAAGAAAACAAACGATTCAAAATTGGTTTAATAGCGGTTCCATGACAAGTATAACAAATAATTCTCAAATAAAAGATACTATTTATGAAATGATCAATAAAATTGAAGAAAAAATATGTAAGTTTACAAGAGAAGGGTCAGGATGGATTATCAATAAACTTTTAGATTTTGAAATAAAGATAGCAAAATATAAACCATTAAGAGCTTCTTCATATATCGAAACTCCAGCTAAATATAAAAACCAAAAATTTGGATTGATTAATATTCAAAATAAAAATGATAACGAATGTTTCAAATGGTGTATAGCAAGATCTGATTGTTTAGCAGAAAGAAATACACAGAGATTATCAAAAAGAATAAAAGAAGTATCTAAAAATTACAATTGGAAAGGAATAGAATTCCCAGTTCAATTAAAACAGATTAATAAATTTGAGAACCAAAACGATGTGTCAGTTAACGTATTTGGACTAGATGAAAAAGAAAATAATTATATCTTTAAGAATACAAAAAGTCTTGAGAAACTAAACTTGTTGATTTATTTTAATATCAAATGATAAAAATACACATTATCTACTGATGAAACATTTGAGTCATTCATAGATAAGAAGCATAAAGAAAAAAACTTATCCATGTCGATTCTGTTTGCACATAGTTTTTATAAAAAGAATTATTAGATAATCATTTTCCACAAAATGTAGTATTCATAAACCGGTGAGAATGGAATTATCTGAAGGTCAAGTTCAATTTAAACTGTATTATAAACAATTCAGACATCCATTTGTTATATATGCAGATTTTGAAAGCACCTTACAAAAGATACAAACGAGTCAACCGGATCCTAAAGAATCTTATACAATTACCTACAGAAACATCCAAACCAAACCAGTTTGGTGTTGTTATAACCGAAATGTGAATGTAGATCGATATTCCAAAGCTTCAAAATATACGAAGGAAAACGAAGCACCTAAAAACGTTTAACAGAATATTTAATTTCAGAATCAAAAAGAATTTATGAATTACTGAAAATGAACGAACCAATGAATTTAACTTCAGAAGAAGAAATGAATCATGAAAATGCTAATCGTTGTTATGTATGTAAAAAGGAATATACACAATCAGATTTCAAAGTAAGAGACAATAATCATTAAACAGGAGAATATAGAGGACCTGCTCATAGAAGTTGTAATTTACAAATTAGAAATCCTAAATTTATTCCAATAATAATGCACAACTTATCTAATACGATGCTCATTTATTCGTTAAAGAATTTGGACATACCGATGGTGAATTAAAAGCAATTCCTCAAACGGATGAAACTTATATAAGTTTCAGTCAGTATATAAAAGTTGATGAAATAATAAGCATGGAGTTGAGATTCCTCGATAGTTTTAGATTTATGTCATCATCTCTTGCTAAATTAGCATCAAATTTAATGGATGAAAGTTTAAAGAATTTACACAAATATTATCAAGATGAAAGCAGTTTCAGCTACTAAAACGTAAAGGAATTTATCCATACGAAATTGGCTGGATTGATAATAAAAAATTTAATCATGAGAAATTACCTAAAAAAGAGAAATTTTATATTTTAAATAATGAAGATATAACAAACGAGGAAACAAACATGCTCAGACTATCTGAACAAAATTTAATTGTAAAACATTTAAAGATTACCATATGTTATACTTACAATCTGATACATTATTATTAGCGGATGTGTTTGAAAATTTTAGAACAACTTTGTTTAGATACTTATAAATTAGATCCATGCAGCGCGTTATTTTACATCTCCAAGGTTATCTTGGGGGATGCATTATTAAAAAGAAAACGAAATAAAATTAGTATGAAAGATCCGGATATGTTGTTAATGATAGAAAGGGGATTAGAGGAGGAATCAAGTACTATAACATAGATATGCGAAAGCTAATAATCCATATATTCAATGAGTTATGATTAAAAATAAAACGCATAGTTATATCACTTATATTTAGATGCTAATAATTTGTATGGTTTGGGAAATGTCTCAGTATTTGCCTACAGGAAATTTTAAATGGATGAAAAACATTAACAATTTTGATGTTTTGGACATCAGTGATGAATCTAAAAAAGGAATATATTTTAGAAGTTTGATTTGGAATATCCTAAAGAACTACACAATTTACATAACGATTACCCCTTTTCAACATTAAAATATAAAAATTAGATAAAGTTTCAAAATTAGTTCCAAACTTGAAATAATAAAGAAAAAAATATATCAACATAATAGAAATTTAAAACAGTGTTTGAATTTAGGAATGAAAACAAACGAAAATACATAGAATATTAGAATTTGATGCAGAGCAATTGGATGAAATCATACATTGATCTAAACACGAGAAAGAGAAAGGAAGCGAAGAATGAATTTGAAAAAAAGATTTCTATAAATTAATGACAGACTCGGTGTTGGTAAACAACGATGGAACACATAAGAAATAGAAGTTGATGTACGACTAGTTTTAAAAATGAAGAGCAAGCCTCAAAATTAGTAAATAACCAAATTTTGAATCATTTAAAATATTCTCAGAAAAATTAATAGCTTGTCATATGAAAAAACTAAACTAAGATTTGATAAACCTATCTATGTAAGGAATGTCTATTTTAGAGTTAAGTAAAACAATTTCTTTTATATACTCATGCTTAATCATATAAAAAAAATCAATATGAAAAAGCAAAATATTATTTACAGATACAGATTCATTATGCTATTATGTAGAAACGAATGATATATATAAAGATAGAAAATGGAATATAAACTGTTCGATACATAAATGATTATACAAAAGAAGCATAAAATTATATCAGAAAAAAATAAAACGGGTATTGGTAAATGAAAGATGAAACAGCTGAAAAACTGATACAGAATTTGTAGGACAAAGAGCAAAATTATATGCTTAATAAAAATTAGAAAGAAAAGAATTAAAAAAAGGAAAAAGGGAAAGAAAAGCGTTATCAATCAAACGATTAACATTGATGACTATAAAAAAGTATTATTTAATGAAGAAACTCTATATAGGAAACTAAATTTAATACGAAGTAAAAAACATGATTTGTATACTACACAAGTAAATAAAATAGCATTATCGAGAAATGATGATAAACGATATATATTAGAAAATAATATAAACACATTAGCTTTAGGACATTATAGAATAAGTTAGTTGGCGCCAACATTTTAGTTGTAAGTAGTTTTAAGTTAGGTTTAAGAAAAAACAAAAAATTAAAAAAATATTGCATGTTAGTTGTAAGTAGTTTTAAGTTAGGTTTAAGAAAAAACAAAAAAATAAAAAAAATATTGCATGTTAGTTGTAAGTAGTTTTAAGTTAGGTTTAAAAAAAATATAAATTTAAAGAATATATAGTTCAGCGTGGTGCCTCGAGGCACCACGCTAATCAAAAAAAGTTATATATTTCCGTTATGGCAAACTTTACCATAACGAAAAAAAAATAAAAATATTTTTTTTAAAAGAGGTGGGATGCGCTGCGCATCCCACCTCTCGTTAAACATCGAGTATATGAAGAAGTTGGGATACGTAGCGCATCCCACCTCTCGTTAAACATCGAGTATATGAAGAAGTTGGGATACGTAGCGTATCCCAACTCTCGTTTAACATCGAGTATATGAAGAAGGTGGGATACGTAGCGCATCCCACCTTCTCGTTAAACTATATCAATAACTTTATATATATATTTTAAAAAAATAAGTTATCGGTCCTGTAACGTGTTAGTATTAGTTTTTATTTTATTTTTTTAATAAAAAAAGAATATGATAAATAAAAAAAATAATATGATAAATAAAAAAATAAATAAAAATTATCGTTTTGCATATTAACGTTTGAATTTTTTGTCGTTAAATATTTCTTATTTTTTTTTTTTAAATATATATTATTATCTTTACAGCGACCCACCTATAGGCGGGTCGTTGAAATAAAATTTTTAAATATATCTTTACAGCGACCCACCTATAGGTGGGTCGTTGAAATAAAATTTTTTAAATATATTTTTACAGCGCCATGCCTATAGGCATGGCGCTAAAATAAAATTTTTTAAATATATATTATTATCTTTACAGCGACCCACCTATAGGCGGGTCGTTGAAATAAAAATTTTTAAATATATCTTTACAGCGACCCACCTATAGGTGGGTCTGTTTAAAATTAAAATTTTTAAAAATATTTTTACAGCGCCATGCCTATAGGCATGGCGCTAAAATAAAATTTTTTAAATATATATTATTATCTTTACAGCGACCCACCTATAGGTGGGTCGTTGAAATAAAAAATTTTTTAAATATATTTTTACAGTGCCATGCCTATAGGCATGGCACTAAAATAAAATTTTTTAAATATATTTTTACAGTGACCCACCTATAGGTGGGTCGCTAAAATAAAATAGAATATGAAAAATTAAATTTGAATGAAAGGGGGGGGGCGTTTCGCCCCCCCCCCTTTCATTCAATTTGATAGAACTTTACAAAATATAAGAAGTTAAAACGGGGTCGCGTTTCTCGACCCCGTTCAACAACATATTAGAACATTGTAAAATATAAAAATTTAAATTTGGATGCCTTGATTCAAGAGCGTCCAACATAATAAAATATTGTAAAATATAAAATAGAAATATAAAAAATTTAAAAAATTTTTTTTATATATAAAACATAAGATGTCTTTAATAAAAATTAATAATATAATAGATACAGAGAATAATATATTTAAATTCAACGATAAAAATATAACTATAACATACGATGAATATAATAACGTATGGTTTAGAGGAAAAGACGTATGCAATATCTTAGAATATAAAAAATCTGAAGATGCTATAAAAAGACACGTAGAAAATGAAGATAAAATAGAGTATAATAAGTTAAATTTCAAGGTCCCCCTGAAACAGGGGGACCTTGAAAAAAACTTTCAAACAAATACAATTTATATAAACGAATCTGGTTTATATTGTTTAGTATTTTCATTAAAACTTCCTCAAGGTCCCCGTGTTTCACGGGGGACCTTGAAAAAAACTTTCAAGCAAATACAATTATTATATCTTTTCAAAATAAAGGGATGGCCCCGTGTTTTCACGGGGGCATCGTTTTAATATTGATTATATTTTTAAACGATAACGATTACAAAGGGGTCGCGTTTCAACTACCTCCTTTGAATAAATTACAAACGAAATATAATTTTTATAACATTACAAAAAACCTAAAAATACTAAATATAGTTTGTTATTATTTTTTCTCTATTAATAAATACATGGAATACATTTCTATTCATATGGAAAGATGAGAAAGCAAAATAATCAAAGAACATCTATTTTTCTTATTACCATCTCCTAACTGTAGTAGAATTCTAATTATTGGTGAGTCCTGGATGCGGTAAAACGAATTTACTACTAAGAATGTATTATAGATAACGTGGTTAATTATAATAATTTATTTGTTTTTTGGAAAGTCTTTACA